>KN469736.1:37443-113028 GCA_000787095.1 Periophthalmodon schlosseri
TCTGAAAACTCACAAAAAAATGTTCAGACAGCATGAAATCCCAGTCTATTTTGAACTCACTAACATTTCCAGACAAAAAATGGTTCACCCGAAGCCACGAACAAAGCAATGTGGTCTACTCCATTTCGTGTAGTGAAGACTGCAATGAGCGCTATATTGAAGAAACAACCATTTCACTCCAAAGCTTTTGTTCAGTTGGCAGAATTGCATTTTCTTTAGCAATGGACGATTGCGGGATTACAATAGGTCAAATCCTCCAGCTAAGGTAGTCCTGACCGTGACTATTTCAAGATCTGGACATGGGTCCACTGCTCCTGACAGGTTGTCCCACAGACATTGAAGAATGGGTTAAATGCAAAGGACCAACTTCCCAATGGGGACAATAAATAAATACTTTAACCTTATTAACTAACAAGTTATTGTAATACACTACCTCCTCACCCTGGTAATGTTATTGCTTTGCCAGTATGACATGGAACATGAATGTGCATAAATACAGGTGTTTTTATTGCTCAAAAAACCCCAAAATAAAACATGAAAACCTTTAAAAAAAATGCTCTTAAAAAAATTATCTGAAGTTCTTACTTTCCACAGATCTGACCTGTAACTTGGCCTGGTGGCATCCCCGGCTTATCACCATGGAGATAAGTCGCAGGCTCCACCAGAAAAGTTGTGTAGTGCACTTTTAAAATGTAATGCAATTCATGGTGTGACGATACAGTGTAAAATGATTAGTGTAAGCTAGTATGGACATCATTCACTATATAATTGTGTCTTGCACGCAGAATACAAGGGCCTATAATCCCACCTCATCCTCCCCCCATTGATAAAAAAGTGTATTAGGGAATAATTGGATGATAAAGTTGATGTATCATGAGCTATTAAAACACAAGACGTTAGCATGTCTCACCATATTTCAGAACGAGCACAGCAGATGTTAAAGTACACGGGGTCTATTGTTTTGGGGAGGATTTTTGTGCTGAGTAAGACAAAACTGGAAGCATTAGGCTGAGTGCGGTGGCATTAAAGCCCATATATTCTGATTAATGCAGTACAAGTTAATTTCACACATGGACAGAGGACACTTTGCATTCTCTGTGCTCAGCCAACTTCAGTAAACTCAACATAAAATGATCATTATCGCCAACTTCAGTAAACTCAACATAAAAGGATCATTATGCTAAGGCGCTCCTGATTTGCATCTTAATATCCCACTATAGATTCAAAGATGGGCACAGAAAGAAAGGCCTAGCGTTTAGCCAGATCTACTGCAATTAATTATTTCTATTCTTAAAGGCGTACTTTATAACTTTTATGCCACCTGCTTGGCTCTGTGGACATGTTATTGCTTTGCCTGGAATGTTTCACAGTAAAGAATTATTCTTCTGTATCTACATGGAAACAAGAAGGTGGCGCCACCAAGTGTTTTGACAAAAGAACACCTATTATGCTTGTGTTTTCAATATAGTTATAATCTATGACACCCGTGGATCATTATGTTATAATTTGGACATTTTTTAAATCACAATATTCATCTAAAACGACTTGATAAAAGAAACAAGTCCATTGACTTCTGTGTTAAAAAACTGCGTTGGCCAATGGGAGATGACGTCGCCGTAAAAGTCATCACAACAAAGAGCCGTGGAGTTGATGGCACCTCCTATGGATAGCTGCACATCACGCTAGCAAGTTTTTTGTTCATTTGAACCAAAATGACTACACAACGCTGCTGAATCCTAGAAGGATCATTATGCTAAGGTGCAGATCAAGAAAATAAAATTTGAGAACAAAGTAAATACGGAGCAGTGGATGAGTTGATGGGCTAAAAATGATAAGATTGCTCAAATATGCACGAATCACTCCACAACTGCCAGGTGAGGGGAGGGGGGAAGAGGGAATAGGTTTCACATATGCCATCTACTGGTAAAATCAAATAAACGTAGAGATGGTAGCTTTAAGATTATAAAAGTACATTTAGTGATAAACATTTCAGTAGTTCTGTTCAAACATTGTTTTCTTCTGAGATATTTCTTTAGTTTGGACCAATGGCAGCATTAAGTGTTCCACAGTAGAGGGTGATTTATGTTCACACACAGTTTGACTTGTAGGAGAAAAGTTCTGATGCGGTCTTTCTCTTGTTGTAACTCTTGTGTTATGTTTTTATCCGCGCCCTGGAGTGACTGGAGCTGCCTTACCTTACAGCCGCTTCCAATTTTTCAAACACCTGTATGAGATGGAACAATAGCTCAGCCAACCAATACAACAGGCTTTTTTAACCCCCAATTTATACCAAATCAGGAACAGCGCTCAAGCACAACAACACGTAGGAATCTCTTTTATTATTAATCTATTGTCTCTGGTGTGAATTGATACTTTTAAATATATGCACACAGCTTTGCCTATGTCCACACTGAAATGGGAAAAAAAAGGACTGAAAAACATTGCTGAAGCAATAAACACTATTAATCTGAGGTGAGAGAAGGTTTTGTTCTAAATGATAGATTACCAATGAGCTCCTCTATTTTCACTGAAATAAACAAACCTGATTGGACAGCTCTGTCTGAGTTTGGCCTGAGACGCAGAGGAGGAGGTGGTGACCAGATGAATATACAGAGACATGAATTTGCCTTTTTAAGGCTCATGAGGCTAGCCCTAAAGACACATTTCAACCCAGCGAATCTAAATAAATACAATTCAAATTGAACAAAATACTCTGTCCAGGGGATACCTTTTAGCGTATCATACCAAAATGTGACATAATGCATGGTAATTGGGTTTGTATTATGCATTCATCTCATGACTGAAAGCAACTATGCTTAATCATTCTCTCAAAATGACAATTTTGCAGCGCTAACCTGTCATTTGCATTTAAATCCTGTTGGCGGTGCATCTTTTCTATTTACTCAGTCAGGCCTGGTGTGACAAACGTGATGATTATTCCATGGAGGAGCAGACAGGAGCTGCGAGTGTCAGCGAACAGCCAGTGTTTAAAATACTAAATCCCCAAATCTCCACTCAGAGCTAAGGTGCTACAGTGGAGTGGCGAAGAAGCGGATTCTATTTGTATCCTGTGCTGACTTTGTTGAGTTTATCCAAGGGATTTAAATGCGGGGCCATTTAAATAAACAAAAATGAACACATCTGTTTTTTGCCTTGTTTAATGAATACTACAGCATATTTCAGTTCCTGTGTAAACCATGGCTTAGTTTTGTTAGAAACGTTAATTCATCTTTAGAGAAGATGTATTAACCTAAGAACACATTCTTATCTAAACACATCTTCTCTATATCTATATCTGTCTGATACAGATGAACAACAAAATATTAAAAGGCCCATATTACACTATTTTTTGATCTACATTATAATGTTGTTTCCTCATCACAAACATACCTGGAGTTGTGTTTTGCGTCATTCACACATGTTTAATACACCAATCATATATATTTTGCCGAGTTCTTCTTTCAAAGAGAAAACTCTCTGTTTCACCTTGTGATGTCATGTGGTAATACAGGAAGTGGAGCAGTGGAGCACCCACTGTGCTTGTAAACTCTATACATCGTCACTAGAATCATTTGAATTAGAATTGCCAATCTCAACTGAACTAAAGGTAAAAGGCAGCTAACTTGAAAACAACTGCTTCATGACATCACAAGGTGGAACAGAACATTTTGAGCTTTGAAGATGTAGACAGACTAATAATAAAGGAGTACGCAAACATTTGTGAATGAAACAAAACACAACTCCAGATATGTTTTTTGAGGAGGAAACAACACAACATGGCTTAAAGCTCACTAGAGTTAGTTTTGTGTAATACAGGACCTTTAAACTGGTTAACTTCTGCTTCAAGTCTAGTTAATTGATTTATACTGTATTCCTGGAAACTGCGCAAATGGTTATTTCCCGCTTGAGCATTACTGAATTAAGTCATATGTAGACAACATTACTAAAGCTAAACCATATGCTAATGACTAAACATAAAATAAGATAAAACTTTATTTGTCCCACAATGGGGAAAATAATGAATGAATATTTTTGGATTTACCACAGACTGTATAAGAAAAGTGGACTGAGGGAGTTTCATTTATGGAATTCCGAGTATGTGTATCGTAGCAACCAAAGACCCATTCAGGGGCGAGGAGTTTGAAGTTAATGTAGGCGAGGTTTAGATAATTGCTGGTGGTACCAACTTGCCTGGTTTGAACAATGCTTGGACCAGTGTATTCTGTTGTATCCTTGGGCAAGACATTTCACCCACCTTCCCTTTGTATGAATGGGGTGTGTGAGTGAGTGGTTGGTAGTGCTTGTCGGCAGCCTCGTTTCCATCGGTCTAGGGCAGCTGTGGCTACAGTAGTAACTTGACCACCACCACAAGAGTACGGAGTGAATACTGCATTGTAAAGTGCTTTGGAGATTTTGAAAGATGGTCGGTTTAGCTTAGTACTTGAGTTGGGTTCGTGTTTTGATTAAAGTAACTTTCTTAGCCCAGTCTTGATCCTTGATACTGTTTGGGGTCTCTCCTAGTTGGTTTTGTTCAGAATAGTAGTCCATATTTTCAAGTTACATTTCAGAACTTTTAACCTCTTACAAGCCCTCCCGCTGCCTTAGATCCTCAGGCAGATTAGCTGTTCGAAAGTCAAGACTCCAGACAAAAGGTGATGGAGCCTTCTCGGTCGGCGCGACTCGGCTTTGGAATGACCTGCCTGAGGAGATAAGGCTACCACCATCATTACCATCTTTTAAATCACTTCTTCAAACTCATTTTAGTATTTTATCTTCCGGGTGTGTTTTTTTTTTTACTTTGTTGTGAAGCACTTTGTAAACTGTGCTTTTTAGATGTTGATGTTGATAATGATGTTGATGATGATGATAACGATGATGATGATATTTTGTTGTAATTAAGTTCCAGATTCTTTCCCGTTTTTATGTGACAGTGCTTTTTGGTGAGAAAAGATTTTGAATACTTTCTTTTCTGGACCACAGCATTCTTACAGTAAGTCCTATTTTCACAGGGGCCGATGAGGGGACTATTTGGAATGGGAGAAAGAGAGTTCAGTGGAATCATGATGAGATATCAATAAGAGGATGAAAAAGTCATCATTCAGCGCCACAGATCCAACGGTCAAATCAATACGTCTGCTCCAATGTGGGACGACTCACAGACGCATCAGTCATGACCATGGAGAGATTCAACATTTACTGAGAGGTAGAGCTGCAACAGTAGACGTGAATAGTCTTATATCGTCAAAAGTCTGCAAATACAAGTTGAAAAATATATTAAAAGATACGGGACGCAGAGAGTTCTAAAACATACTGATGACATTTCACTGGGGAGAATTCTGTACATTCTTTACATGTAAGAAATACATTTTTTCAGATACTTTAACTGGCTTTTGCCCTCCATCTCGGAGTATGACATCATCACACTCTAAAATCTGAAAACCACCAAAAAAAATTAGAATCTCCTTGGTCCTAGGGTTGGAAAAGAGAACTGCTGTGGACTGACCACATTTATTTCAATTAATTTGAAGCACACTGCATGCACTTGAAATAAAGGGAAAAAGCTTTATGCTCATAAAAGAAGGTTTAGGAGCTGGGCTGAAAGACCAAAAAAGAAACAATTGGAACAAGAAAAAAAGGGCGCAGGATAAAGGTGAGTGAGCTATTGGAGTTTTTTTTGCTAATAATGTTATGCTAAGTTAGTGTGTTTGTGTATTGATTTTGTTCAAACCATGTATCAATTAGGGGGCCACTACCAAAATCTTGTTTAGGGCCACTAAATACCTACAACCGGCCCTATTTGTGGCATTTTTTTACTGTGGGTGGGGGTCACCTTTCCACAAATCTGACTTCATCTTCTTGTCTCCTTGAAGATAGGTACATTTAATCCTTATATTCTTGCAACGCATTATCTTGTCTTTTTTATATATTAAATCTGCTAACCTCCACAGACATGCTCTGAAAGGCTTTGATATTGTTTCTTACAAAGCTCCAAATTATGCTAATCTAACTTTTCTAAGCTTCTATTCATGCTATGTCTCTCACTTTGAATGGCTGCAGTTAGCGAATTTCTTCTAAATATAACCTTTAGACCTCATGTTCCGTAATGCATGGGATATAAAAAAAAAAAAAAAAAAATCTCATCCTCACCCTCCGTGGGTGGTCTCATCCTTTTTTCCATGCTTGGGTCCTCTACCAGAGGCCTGGGAGCTTGAGGGTTCTGCGCAGTATCTTTGCTGTTCCTAGTACTGCACTTTTCTGGACTGAGATGTCTGATGTTTTTCCTGGGATCTGCTGTAGCCACTCCTCCAGTTTGGGGGACACTGCCCCCAAGTGCGCCGACAATCATGGGCACCACTGATGCCTTCACCTTCCAGGCCTTCTTAAGCTCCTCTTTGAGCCCCTGGTATTTCTCTAGTTTCTCATGTTCCTTTTTCCTGATGTTCCCATCACTTGGTACTGGAATGTCCACCACAACGGCTTTGCTCTGTTGTTTATCCACCACCACAATGTCCGGTTGGTTCCCCATCACCATTCTGTCAGTCTGTATCTGGAAGTCCCACAGGATCTTGGCTCGATCATTCTCCACTACCTTTGGAGGTATCTGTGTAGTCCCTCAGTCGTCCAGGTCTGATCCATAGCAAAAGACAAAGTCTAAATCTGTGTTTCCCACCTTGACCTTGGGGCCTCCAGTCCGTACTCTGCACAGATGTTTCTGTACACTATGGCTCCACTTGGTCATGCCGTTCCATGTATGCTTTCCCTGCCAGCATCATACACTCTGCAGTTATGTGCTGGATTGTCTCAGGGGCCTCTTTGCACAGCCTACACCTTGGGTCTTGTCTGGTGTGGTAGATCTGGGCCTCTATTGCTCTAGTGCTCAAGGCCTGCTCCTGTGCAGCCAGGATGAGTGCCTCTGTGCTGTCCTTCAGACCAGCTCTCTCAAGCCACTGGTAGGATTTCTTGATATCAGCCACTTCAGTTATGTTCCGGTGGTACATCCCATGTAGGAGCTTGTCCTTCCATGATAGTATCTCCTGCACCTCTTCCTCTGCACTTCACTGTCTGAGGCATTCGGTGAGCACGTCATCTGTTGGGGCCTTGTCCTTGATGTACTTATGGATCATAACGCTTGTAAAATATGTGCTTTGTATATTTATGAATGATCTAATCACCCCAGTGCAGATATGTTGTAAAAGCAGCTCTTGTGGTAAAAATGAGACCGCTCCGTGCTGTCTACATCTAACTATGAAGCATTTTCGTCAGCAAACCAGGAAGTGCGCTGTTAGCATGCCTGTTGTTGTTAGCATTATCGTGGCAGCAAAAACACTTATAAACTCATTGCGGTGAATAATTAGGATGCTCAGATTGTGTTTGGAATGTGAGAAATAAGTCTGAACCACTGCAAATCGTTTAAAAGTAAGTAGATCAGATACTGTGCCTTTAAGGTTTATTTTTATTGTTATTGTTTTTTAATTCGATCTGATATGAAGAGGTGAAGAGGTCACCCAAGGCTCTGTGGATTCAAATGCATTTGTTTAACTTTAATTGTTTTTGCACAGTAAAACAGCTACATCGTCTGTAATTTCTCCGAGGGCCAACAAGTTAATGACAAATGCAGTGCGGATCAAACATAATAAGAAAACGAAATAATTATTTTTGTTTTTCCATCAGCCGTTTTATTATATGGTTCAGTGGATGCACATTGTCAAGCAATAAGCATAAAGAAAACATGTATAAGATGGTGAGGAGGCATATTCAGTTGAATTAGGGACGCATGATTATACACAACTGAGTAGTTTAAATGGTTGCACATTACAATGTTCTTTGCAAACAACAAAATATCCTGTCAAACTGTGTATGTATTAAACCTGCCAACCCAACCCAGACCTCTACACACATGTTCTGAAATGGGATTCATGTTTTAGTTGTTTACAAATCATAAAGAAACTGTATGTTTCTTTATGATTTGTTTTTAAATTTCATAAACTTGAGTTATCTGTGTCCCCAGATACTAGGTAAACATGTTCAAATCAAATATAGCATTTGTAACAACTGCAATTTTGATTTATTCTACAATTTAATTACAAAAACACTGGATATGATGTCCCATTTATTTATGTTATAATTTGTTGTTTTGGTTCAAGGCAATTATCCAGTCAGAAAACAGAATGAGCCTCACATGAGTCTCTCATTTAGCTTGCCAGTTTCAATGCTGAAATCCTGTTAAATGAATGAATTAAATAACTGAATCTTACTAAATCCTACTAAAAATGCGTAACTGTGCGTGTAAGACAACAAAAACGCTATTCAATATTGTCCAAATACAGATGGCTTCAGAGATGTTTGTGCCTCAAGAAGTAAAGGTCACACTGAGAGTGTGTACTCTTCTATCACATGTACCAGATTTTTTTTTTTTTTTTACATGTATTTGTGCAAAATTTGCCTTCCCCTTTATAGATATATTGTATAATCAACTCTTGAGGTCAACATAAGTCCCCTGTGTTCTGCCTGCATCTTATTATAAAGCGTTTTGTTGTCTGGCAATAAGGAAATGCATGGTTAGCATCCTAGTTGTTGTTAGCTTTGCGGTGAGTAATTAGGACAACTTTGGACCACTGTAAACCGTTTAACATGAACTGGTTCTGTTTTTCCCATTTTAACAGTAAATATCAGGTACAGTGCCAACATTGACATTTGCTGTTGTATCCCTTCCACAATTCATTTGCAATTTTTGCTATTTTACAATTCAATCTAAAACCATTCCCATTTTTGAAATAAACACAATGGCATCTACACCTTCCAGAAAACCCCAAACATGCTATCTTTCGCCAAACTGTTTACTTCACCGTGTCTTTTTTTTTTTTTCTAGTTGGACTCAGCTGTGCAGCCACAGCATATGTGATCTCTGCTTTCTATAAATACAACACTATAGGCTTTTCTTTGAAATGCACAGTTAAAGTGGTCCTCCCTGGGCGCTTGTCTCCTCCATGTTGTTGTTCCCATTTCATTGTCACTCAATTTCACTTTTTCCAATCTCCACAAATATATCTTGGAAAAAAAAAAACACACGTTTCTTCTACTTCTGAGCCAAGAAAAAAAAAATTAAATAAAACCACTAGTGCCCGTGATAGGTAGCGGTGCCAGTAAAACGATGCTGACAGATATTCCTCGGTGGCCGGTTGAGCGAGTGGGCACGGATCCGGCAACACCTGCTAGCTAGCACGCTACGTCACCGGCTTGTCGACGCCAATGAACGTCCCGGTGACAGGGGGTAAACGAATGGGGAAGAACCAAAGGAAGATTGGTTTGGCTGCTTATCTAACGGAGTGTGTAGGCCTGCATACAGTATAGTGGTGTATTCCCAGATGAGAATGGTAATTGCATCAGAAAACGCGAAGTAGCCCAGATGGCGCGGAGAGGAGGTCATAAAAACACAATCTGAACGTAAAGCGCATCACAGAGCAGGCTGTTGTGACTAACTACAGTGGGAGGCAGAGACAGATGCGCTGGTGGATACACAGGGAAAGGCTGTTATGGATTATGTTTTTGGATGTCAGGGCTTGTCATGTGTAGTAGTTCAAAACAAGAGAAATTATTAAAATGTAGCTTAGTGTTTGGGTTGAAAAAAATGTAGTAGTCATTTTTTGTGTTTGTTTATCATTTGATTTAGTAATAAAATTGCATTTTAAAGAGGACTTGTTTTTTTGGTTTTGTTTTGTTTTTTTTGCGTTTGATGGTATTGCTTTGCCTAGAATGAATAATACTTACAATAACATCTGTCTCTGTAATCTGTAATTGAATAAATGCAAGATTGTATTATGTATTATTTATGCTTGATTGTTATACATTGGAACATTCAAAGCTAAGCATTAACATTTCCAAAAACACAAGCAGGTGGCAGACTCCCAACCACAAAAGTTACTTACACCTTTATGCACTCAAAACTAGTCTTTAATATAAATGACACAACAGAAACAGAGGTTTCAAACCTAATTGGATCACTAATTAGCTCTAAAGCCAATTATTAGTATGATGTTGATGCCACATAATACATCTGTCAATTAAACACTCTGTGGTCCCATCCATATGTAAAGTAGGTGTGATTAGTTAAAATTCCAAAACGATAAAAACATTTCTTACAGTGTGTGTCAAATCACACATCAAGAATGTACTATGGGAGTCCCACAAGGCTCCATACTCGGACCAGTTCTCTTCTCATTTTACGTTCCAGAGGCTTGCACAAAAATCCCTACACAAATGCCGTAATGTATACATCTGACAAAATATGTAGTAAACTGTCCATGTGCAACACCAAAAATATGTATGTCAGTGTATCAACACAACAAAGCACACATTCAAAAGTCTTTCAGTGGTACTATACTGATCCATTTCCCGGAAAGACATCTCAAGTACATTTTTGTCTTTCTCACATTCAACAGTTACATCTATAAAATGTCAAAAACAATGATTCGATCGACACAATTTCATAGACCATTTACGACAACGGAGGTCGCTGCATGTCATGGTGTTCTTCCACATAGAACACCCGATTTCCAAACTGACTGGTCACTATATTAAACTTATTTGAAACACATAGAAACACTGTACAAAAAATAAAAATGTTAAAAAAATATTTGCCAGGAAAACCTTATAAAATTACTGTTAAATGCTTATTTAACCATTCACAAACAGATGCCCACTCAACCTCATTTGTCATTCATTCATTTATTATATGTCTACAATGCCTTCTCTTAACAGTAAATATACTCTATAAACCTTAAGACAGATACCATGAAAGAAAAGTAACTTTAAGCATTATTAACTAAGTTTGCACATTTGGAAATTGTATCAAATCAAATTAGCAAAACTAACAGTGTAAAGAGAACAATCAGAAAGGTTTTATGTGATTAATAGTCACCAATTCTGATATTTAAAACACTCTTATTCAGAGAAGTTAGAGTGCACTACAATTTACAAGTCCATTTGAATCATGTGCAAAATAGTTGAGGCCATGGCATTTAAAAAGCTAATATTTGAATTTAATTTTTGGTTAAATTTGCCCAAAACGTGGGTCACAAAACTCGTTTTTTTTTTTGTTTTGTTTTGTTTTGTTTAGTTTTTTTCAAGTAAAAGCACTTGAAAGTTCACAGTTGGCTTGAACACTACATTACAGTGCTTTGGGATCCAGTGGGCAGAAGAATTATGTCCATGCAAAACATGTTGAGTGGGATTTCTTTCTCAGATAAAATTATACTTTTCAACAGAAAAATGTCTAAATAGAAAAAAAAAGAAAAGAAATGCATTTAAATGAACCTCAAAGCAATGTGTCTTGCCCCAGTACGGATATATTGTATAAACGGCTCTTGAGGTCAAAATAAGTCAGCTGAAAGTTGTAAAAAGTGCTTAAAACTAACCACGGTGAATAATTAAAATGCTTGGAATGCATAAAGTAAGTGAGGAATAACTTTGGACCACTGCAAACTGTATATTACAAAAATGTGCCTCTTGAACTTACAGTCATGTTGGAATGTCGTTACCTCATCAAAAACATACCCAGAGTTGAGTTTTGTTTCATTCATATGTTCATTTCATGTTTGAGTAATCCTGCATTATTAAGATGTCTACATCTCCAAAGCTCAAAATGCTCTGTTACAAGTTGTGATGTCATCTAGTGGTAGCTTGAAAGTTAGCTATTATTTTTAGCCTTTTTAACTGATCTACTCTAATACACTAGAATAACCATAGCTGTTGCCTTGTAAAAAAAAATAAAAAATAATCGTCTTACCTTTTGTTCAATTGAGATTTCCACAGAAAGTCTACAATATCTTCTGGTCTACCGGGAGTGAAGAAGTTTCAATGAGGCTAAAACAATATATGTGACGTCATCATTCAATGACATCACATGTTGGAACAGAGTGTTTTCAGTTTGAGAGAAGAACACAGCCTAAATATGCAGGCTTTGTGTTAAACATGTGTGAATGAAACAAAACACAACACATACATTTTCGACATGTAGGCCCTTTATAATGAACTAGTCATATTCTTCACGTTTTTAAGGCAAAATCAGGTACAGCGCCTTTAGCTATTTTATGAACCTCATTTCACATTCAGCTACACTACTTTCTTTTTTTTAGGATGTCAATGCTTTACCGTCTTTGGGAAATCATTGTACTCATCTTAGCTTATGAGCTCTGTGCTATCGCTCATCCCAGAGGCCCAGTGGCAAACCGCAGCTGCCATCCCCTTTATGTTTTTTATCCAAAACACACTCAGAAACAGGTTGTGGTCCACATAATTTCAGATAGAGGGCAGGGATCAATAACTCTATGGGGATTCGGAATTTCTGAAACAAATGATCCAAACTGAAAATACACCAATGTTGAACCTTATGATTTTTTTGTTGCCTGGTAGATCCAGAATCAAATGTCTCTTCATTATTTATACAGACAGATGTCAGTCTGGTCACCACTCCCTCCATCGCATCTTGAACCAAAACCAAACATAATCATGCAGTTAGATTTTTTTTTTTTTTTTTTTTTTTTAGTGATCCATGTGAAACAAAGGAGCTCATTGGTCACCCATCATTTTGAATAAAATGAAATTTCTCTTCCCTCAGATTTTCAGAGTTTAGTTCTTTGCTCATTGATTCTGCAGAAATCTGTGATGTTTTTTTCAGTCTTCTGTGATATTTTTTTCCTCATAATTGTTTTGATACAAATGGCCCATGCATGTCCCTGATTGGCTAATCCACCTGTCAATCACACCCATCTGAGAAGCAACGGTGACCAGACTCACAGCTTCTTTGAGTACTGAAGAAGTGTGTATTCTGGATCCCAGGCAATATTTCTTTTTATAGATTAGTTCTGGAAACTTGCTACATTAATCTACTGGCTAAAGGAATTTTCAACAATTGTTCCTTTGTGACTGAATGTTTTGTTTGAATCACCACAGCACTGAGAAATGAATTAATTTTTTGGGGGGGAGCAAGAGACATGTAAAAATCTGATTTGGAACTTTTCTTATTTGATCAAACTTGTACAACTAACATACACTAACTCACTGTTAATTTTGTGTTCAAAATCGGTTATACTGATCCCACAGATCATGCTTCCCCTGCCAGGTTTGTATAATTTTTGTGATGTTACGCTAGCATGTGTCTGACACTTAGCTCTTCAGAGGCAACACTTGTCCTGGTTTAGAGTTTCCTCATCATGTAGACAAGGATTAGTCATGTTCTTATCCTATTTGAGTCCTGGTTTAGTCCTGGTTTAGTTCTGGGTTTAGATTCAAACGAGTATAGTTTTTTGTCAGACCACTGTCTCACTGTAAAGCATTTTACTGAGCGCAAACCAGGAAGAAAGAGCCTGATACATTGTTATGTTTTGGGATGAGAGCATGTTGGCTGAACAAGACTTGTCCATTTTCCTGTCTGAAAACCCTATTCAAAAGCTGTGAGTGTGCAATGTACCAAAGTGCTTTTGGGAGCCTGGAACAAGTTAGAGTGGTGAGTAACACCTCCCTCTTTTCATGGTTTGAAAATAAAGTTCCCCAGCTTCAAGTGTTGTTTTCTATTGAATTACCCTCCAATGCAAATGCAAGGGAGGTAATGAATTATGGCTTTTACAGTAAATTGTGAAAATATGTCCTTATATGTCTTTATGGATGTTGTAGGTAACACCTGATATAAATTGAATCTATACTTCAAATAATAATAATAATCATATATGTGGATCATTTTTAAATACATGTATATATAGAAAAATATATGTAAAATTTTGAATTGAAAAGATATAACAAAGGACAAATTTAATTATGTCGACTGGTCAAAGGTTTTAGAGTGAAAACATTTCACTGCTCATCCAAGTCGCTTCTTCAGTTCTGGTCAGATCGCTGATGGACACTGCCTTATATTGATCTCAAGATAAGGGCTAACTACACTGAAACTGACACACCTATTTGTTTACAGTTTCCGTTTGCTAGCTACGTCTATTGAACTACTCTGAAGTGTGAACTGTGCCTGAGTCATATTTACCATAATCATTCAGGCCCCTAATGAGTGATTTCACACCGATTAGCATACCGGCTATCACTATTATTTTCCCTGTTTTGATTTAGGTCTGAGGATGGAGTTATAAATAGGAGATAAATTATGTCTAAGGGCCCCATTTTTGGATTTGGATGGATTGGGTTCTCTAACAAAAATTGCCTCTTTAACTCTTTAATTGAAAACTTAAGATTTAAAAAAAAATCAATCTTAATTACAGATTTGGTAATCTATTGGCCAGTGTAAATAAAGGTTATTACTAGATTATAAATTAGTAATGTATAAAATAGTCACAATAAAAACACAATGTTTCTCCTCCCAATATTTATAAAACTGAAATTTGAATTTGATTCGGGGACATGACTAGTTTGTGATCCTACTTATTTAATATGGAGTAAACTTTGTTACAACAGTCAGCAACAGCCCGTCACCATAGATACAAAACAATATTACAGTTAATTGTGTATATATAGTATATAAATAGTTTTTAAAATGTTTTGTTTCACTATTTGGGCTGTAAAGAAGTTTCGTCTCCAATGAAAAACAACAGAACTCAAGTGTAAAACTGGGCAAGTTATGGCCAAGTCAGCACAGACATTACCTTATACAATATGACTATGTTTTTAACTATACACACTTGTCAACAACTCTAATGGAACTCACAGTGACAGTAGAGCCAAATATTCAACCATTTCATTTAAAAAAAAAGTGTATTTTTTTTTTATTTTCTTGAAAAATTACTTAACAAATTGTTATCAGTAAAAGCTATATTTATTTGAACATGTGTATCTTGTGTCTGAGGACACAGTTAAGTCATGTTTATGGAATTCAAAAATAAAAATCTTACATATAGTTCCTTTAAACTTTATCTCCTTTATTTCCTGTTTTTTATTTGTTTTTTTTATACTTTTTTGAATGACACATCTTGAAACTTCTTGCAGTCTGGTTCATTTTAACCCACACATTCACCTTATCACCTCAATTTGATTTTCATGCAGCGATTGGTCCAGAGCTGGCCCCATCTGTGCTCCCCCGCTGACCATTTGACCCCGTGACCCCTCCCACCCTGACCCTCCATTTCCTGCAATGCTGTTTTGTACTGTAAATTTTATCATATTTTATTCTGTTCCGTTCATAATTGGAGAGATATGTTTTTTAAAAATTCACATATTTTTGCTTGTCTTATTTTCCCTGGATTATATGTTGGTCAGAGGTCAGATTGTTGAATGTGTTAATTTCCTTGATTGGATGCAGAAGACAGTAATATGTTGTTTTCATAAGAAATCATAAGGCATTTTATTTTAAGAATTAATATTTTAAAGTTTTCTTTTTTAGCTTTTAACCCTGTTGTCTCCTCATCAAGCCCCGGTAAAACTCTGAATGTCTCCTACAAGCCCTTAAACCATCACCAGACTCGTTTTGTGGTCAAATTGTGTTTACAACAAACACATGGCTCTGTTAGCATAGCATTCGTTGAAGATAAGAACCTCATCTGTTTGCTTTGCCACTGTTCATTCCCGTTTGTGACAGCAGATGGAGCTCCGACGCCCAAATGCCTCACTGGAAACAAGTTTGATGTAATGCAGACATTATTTTAAGTTAGAAAATGTGAAATAGAATGTTTAAATGGGGGAATTAAACCACCAAAATCAGTGTAATAACAGTTTGGAGTAACAATGCAAGATGGACGGGCAGGGGGAGACTGTAGACGCTTCAAACACTCCAAAAAATACATATTTACCCATCTCATGGACTTACAAAGATGTTTAACAAAGGTACTTAGCTCAGCTTGTGATTTTGAGCTACACAAAAATAAATTCAACCTAATCTTGTGGCTATAAAGTGGTACTAAACACCTAAACTCTTCCCAAACTGGTATCCACACTTCAAACTTCGCCCATGCAGCCAGGTGTTTGCAATGAGGGCAGTCGTCTGTGATGTCACCAACTACTACTACTGCCAGGACACGCTCCTTTTATTACGTTTTTGACCAGAAAACTGCAAATACAGACTAAAATTGCCACACAAAAAAGACTAAAAGACTAAAACAGTAGACAGTGCTATTCAGTTTAGTAACCCAAAAAAGTTGATTTAGTATTTACTCCCACTTTAAGTCCTTTCAACTGACAGCTACACTGCAACCTATTTAACACTACAGGCCTGTATAATTCATCTCATCTCCTTTAATATGGAGGGTGAGGTGAATAAACAGTTGCTTGGCTAGCTTGTTTAACTTCACAGCCAAAACATTTATAAAAGGTCATTTAGTGGGCCATAACTCTGGTACTTTTAAAAGAGATTTATGGGTGCAGTAGACTCCCCAGCTTAAATAAAGGTCACCCCACAAATCACATTCTTTCCTTGTGTTGCAAAGTAATGGTAGTGTAGTCTGTTGTTAGTCTGATTATTGATTATCCCTCTGTCAGGAAATCCCACAATCCCCTGCTCCCGATGTTAGATGTTAGCGCTCGGATGGGAGACCGGGTGCCATAGCGGGGCAGCGGCGGCAGTGGCGTGTCCTCAGGCAAGACACTTCACCCAACGCTCGTAGCATGAATGTGAAAGCATTTTTCCATAGCTCAGTGTTAAAACAAGCTGCTGGTGTTCGGTCGACTGGGAGCCTGCAGCTTTCAAAAGGGTTCGACTTTGTGGCGATGTTAGTCTATTTTCAGATCATACGCTTTTTCTCAAGGCACAGTCCTTCAGCTGTCGTAAAAAAAGAGCTTTCTGGCAGCCATGTTTGAACCGGATTTGGACGCAAGTGATATGTGGCATGTGTGATAGCAAATAACAGCTCTATTTGAATCTTAGAGAAATATCTTACAATCATAATGCATGACTAAATGACAGAAATGTACTGCTGTAAATTTTGGATTTGTTGATCTAAAATACCCAAGATTACAGGAAATTCATTCTGTTTTGCTCACAACTTCCTGGGATGGATCACAGACCCCTGATTTCAAAACTACCTGCTACATTATAAATTCAGAATTCTATTGAGGGGCCCTAAATTAACGCACTACAAAGGTTAAGGTGGACTTTATTGTCACTGCAGAGAAATTTGTCCTCTGCATTTGGCCCATCCTTCAATACTGCTGGGGACCATCTCCAGATCTTGTGCTAGTCTTGGTCAGGACTATCTTTGCTGTAGGATTTTTACCTGTTGCAGATGTTTGGGGTTGATGAGGGAAACAGGAGTGTCCAGAGGAAACCCACCCTGACACGAAATGAAACGTCCCACCCAGGGATCGAATCCAGAACCTTTTTGCTGTGAACTGTGAGTGCTAGCCACTCAGCCACCGTGCCGTGCTTGGAAAAAGTACCCACATTACAATATATATTACCGTGGATGGGGACAGGGGGAACTTTAAGAAAGTTTTGCCTCAGGCATCAAAAGAGCTAGGGCCGGCGCTGGAGGCATATTGTGATTATAAATGCCTCTGGCATTCACAAACTATCATAACTATTCTAATTCTGGAGCAGCAGTGAGAACATCAAGCAGTTTTGTGAATGCAAATACGATTCATGTCACCAGCTCCAGTAATATTATCATTAGGAACTAACTGAGAAGGTGTGGATGATTCAGCACTCCTCTGCTCACTGCCGACTATGGAGCAGGCTGGTTTTCTAATTAGTTCACTGCCTTATGAAGTCCCCTGTCTTTTGCGGTTTAACACTGACTCGGCCTCGTCAGTTCGGCCTTTCACTGTAAGCTCTTAAAGGATTTTCTCTATAGTTTTATTTTTTCTGGTGGTAAAAAGCCCTGGTTTAGAGCTTGGCCTGTCTGTGAACTGGCCTCTGAGGGAGCATCGAATGAAGACATAAAGCAGCAGTGCCAACTGCAATTATGGGCTATGTATGTAACTCTAAACTGACAAAATTACAGATCAACTTTTCTTCTCCACCGGTGTCCAGCCAGATCAAACTCCACAGTTCAGAAAACTTTCTGGTCTAAAACGCGTAAATCTAAGTCTGAACTGCCTTCAGTGGCTTCTGCATTTCCCAGTAGTGGGTGACGTCACGAAAGACTGCCCTGATTACAGCCAGCTGTTTCTGATTACAAACACCTGGCTGCAGGGGCGGAGTTTGAAGTGTGGATATATGTTAGACCAATCACATTGTTCCTTATACCTCTAGACTACGCCCCTCCTCCCCCTCGTTCTCTTCTTTAATCCTCTAGGTACTGCCCAGTTTAGCAGCTCTATTTGAAAGGTGGATGTGGGCGGAGTTTAGGGGTTTAGTCCTACTGTATTTACCCTCATGGGGGAGAGAAGATAAAAAAAAAAAGGCGGAAATTGATGTGATGTGAGCACCTACAAAAACAGGGGTTATCTGCACACAGTTATTTTGGTTTTAAATGAAAGACTTCACCAATTCAGAGATGAAAATATGTTAAAACCGGAATATTATGCAAAATTGACTTTTTAGAGCTTTTAATCATGTTATAGTTGTTTCCATGATTATTTACCCTCTCAAAGTTGTATTTATTCATGCATGTGAGTAATCTTTCTACTGCTGTATCCTGTAATTGGTGCCATTGTGTAGTCAGTGGTACAAATGAAAAAAAAAATCTGCACCTATCCATGGGAGGTGCCGACAGCTCACGGCTCTTTGTTGTTATGACATTTACAGTGACGTCAGCTCCCACTGGGCACTGCAGTTTTTTAAAGCAGACGTCAGCTCCCACCGGTTTCTTTTATTAAGTCGTTTTAGATCAATATTGTGATTTAAAATGTCCAAATTTGAACATGATGATCCTCGGGTGCCATAGATACTAACTATACAGCACAGACAAGCACAATATGTTTTCCATAATGAATTGCATGCAATATCTCTTTAATTAAACTGAATGTGTCTTTTTAAAATTATTGTTTGCAGATATATTACTAAACATGTGGCAACAGTAAAGTTCTTTAACACATATACAACATATTTAAAAAAAAAAAAAAAAAAGAGAGAAAGAAAAAAGTCTATTTGACTTTCAGGTGATTTTTTTTTTTTTTTTTTTTTTTTTTTCCATATTAACATTGAATTAGTGTCGTTTTCAAACCAGTAAAGCTACATATGATACCTATTACCTTTACGGGACTATAATGGGACTATAATACGTTTGAACTGTGTAACTTTATCATTAGACATTTACAAAATGTCTTTTCTACCACATTGTGCTTTTGAACAAATTGTTTATCTGCATTCAATAATTCAAGTGTTTGTGTGTGATAATGACTCTCTGAGGAGGCACAAGTGGTGATCTGTTCCTCTTATTCAGTAACCTCCACATTAAACATCTATAAACACTCCAAAAACAGCTCCTTCTCTGTAAAATGGTGCTGTTTCCAAGGATAAAGTGAAGCATCCTCAAAACTGAAATCCTCTTAGTCACGACTGTTGATTTGACACGTGATTAGATTCTGTTGAACCTAAATGCAGTCCTAATTCTGCCACTTTTATGTGTCTGTATGTCTGCATTTGGATTTTCATAACAACTTCATTCAAACTCCAGACTGAGAACTTTTATTAAATACACATCTCATAGGACCTCATTTACATGAAAATTGACTTGATTTGTCATTTTTTTCATAGTTTTAAGGCCCCAAAACCTCTGCAAAAACCCAGCGTTTTTACATATAGCCAAATGGTGTTTTTTCCTCACAAATCCACATTTATTTTTGGAAAAATATGTTTTTTGATTCAAATTTCTTCTAAATTAATTCAAAGCGGAGTTTAGCATCAGAATGTATGATCTTGATGAAATGACTGAATGTTCTGAGCTGTTTGAGTCTGCAGGTAAAAAGCGGTGGAATGGACAGTGGAATTTGGCTTTGTACAATAGAGGATCATATTAGAGCTGGGCAATGAGTAACATTTTTAATCACTATCAATTGCATGCTTAAATTGCAATTAATTGCAGCTGAACTGAAGCTGAAACACTTTTTCAAATCAAAAGTCTCTGTGGTTGTCCTGTGTGGTCTGCTGCTCCTTTCTGCTCCCTATGAGCCTTATAAAAGGCTGGCTTAGTCTTGCTTTAGTCCTGATTCAGATCTGGTAATCAGTCTTCCAATTTAGTCCTTGTTTAGTCCTGATTCAGTTCCGGTGCATTCCTAGTTTAAAGCAGCTCTTTGCTTACTAAACATTAATATCTCCGTAACATGATTGACACGAGCGGTAAACTTTGTGCATTTCCGCTGATAGATCGCTAATCCTCAGCGTATGTTTGCAGACTTTAGCGGGCCGTTTCTCTGTGATCACTGAGTCTTTTTGGATAGTTTAAAAACTCAGATGGAGCTTGGACTCGTCTTTGTTGCACTCTGTCTAAAGCAGTGTGTGTGAATGTGATGAATGAAGAGAGAGAGGAAAAGGCCAGCGGTTAACAGATCGCAGCGGGGCTCTTTGTTCCAGGTTTTTTGACTGATGCACGTGACCTGTGTTAATGTGGGACAAAATAAATTGAAAAGGTGTTTTTGAAAAATGATTTTTTAAACATTATTTTGTTTTGAATTTATGATGCGAGGTGAAATGACTGAATGTTTAGAGCCATTTGACTCTGCATCTAAACAGCTCATGTTTGGTGTATGTGAGACTGACACTTGAACTTCCATGGCCAAATACAGGCTCAGAATGTGTAATTATGGTCAGAAACACTCAGGTGCTGCACAAACAACTTGAAAGCAAAATACATGTTGATAAAATCATACAGGATAAAAACCTATAAAAGAAAAAGTGTGTGTTGTTAGTGTCACTTTGAGAGAAACTGTTTGGAGCTTTGTTTTTCAAAAGGAGCTGTCGACCAGAGGAAGCTCTCTGTCCATGGGTTTGACTTGTGTGTTTTTAGTTGTTCTAAAACTTCAGTCACATATTTATGATGATTATGAGTGATATTTGACCCCTCTGTTAGTCCTGATCCTGTATTAGACAAAGTCTAGCTCCACTGTCCATGAGCTGGTCTTCTGCTGTTTACCTGCAGAGTCAGACACTCAGTCATTTCATCAAAGATCATAAATTCTGATGCTAAACTCTGTTTTGAATGATTTTTAAAGACATTTGAATCAAAAAGCATAAATAAATAAAGCAAAAAATAAATGTGGATTTGGCTATATGTAAAAGCACGGGGTTTTTGCAGAAGTTATAGGGCCTTAAAACTATTAAAAAATAAAAAAAATAAAATCAAGTAAATATTAATGTAAATGAGGTCCCATGGGATGTATATTTCATAAAAGTTTTCAGTCTGGAGTTTGAATGAAGTTGGCATGAAAGGCCAAACACAGAAATGTAAGCAGGATTCACTGAATCCCACTGAAATGAATGGAACTTCAAACATTACCTTTTATGCTCTTTCAAAAATCTGAAATTTTTCAAAAACAGCACCCACACTAAATTTAGACCCTTCCCACATTCTATTTCACCAAATATTTGTATTCAGGTACAGTCATGTAATTTCAGTGTTACAGAGCCTTATGCCAAAAAATGCACATTTTCACATAATCAAGGCCAATTGGCACTAAATATATAAATGTAAGGTACATTTGGCATCAGTGCATTAAGCTTAAGTCAGGCTAAAACAGAGCCCAAAATGATAAGAAAATATTATTTTATGGCTGCCAAATTGAGCCCAGGGGAACTTCAGCATAGCTCTACTGGGAAGAACACACAAAAGTTAAAGGAAATAAACGCTCATTTCAGTCTCAGCACTGGTATTGGCTGATATCAGGTATCGTAGATGTTTAAAGCTACAATATCCAAATGGGCATCGGAACAGAAAAACTGCACCGGTGCATCCTTACTATAAATACATCTGAGAGTACTTTGTGTTTTGAAATACTTCTACTTTCATCTGAACCTAATTTCCTTTCTAATGATTGGTTTAGACAGGCAGCATGAAAAGAGGCAATAACATTTTGACTTTCGCTCACAATAGAACCACACTCCACTGCCCCCTACTCTTCTGTCCTCACCTGTTTATTCGTGGCTTCAGCGGAGTAATTACCCCAAATCCCGTTTTTATGTCAAATCGTTTCATAAATCATCTTTTTTTCGGAGCAATGTAATCATCCAATAATGATGCAACTCGCCGATCCATAAACAGAATGCAAGCTTGTACTTTCGCGCTGCAGTAAACTCCTCTCCTATCTATGCGCGTCAGCCGGGGGTCGGTGGGCAAAAGAGTGAAAAAGACCGGTTTATTCCTGTTTCTCGGAGCACTGGGGCATTCGCGGCGGGCAGCACATCTTGGCGAACATTCAATACGCGGCTCCTAATGTGAAAATATGAAATGTGCTCATTTTTTGATTGAATAAGTCGGAGATTGGCTGGCTCAGCTTCGGACTGTGTGTTCAGAATCTCTCTGGCACACGCTGTCCTCTCATACAACGCGCTGAGTACTGAATGAAGAATCAAGCGAGGGAAGGAAATGTTGTAGTCGCATTGGGAAAATGGGGAAAATGGCAACAGCAGTGGTTTTCAAACTGTGGTACGCGGAAGTTAGGAGAGCTATGGAAAAAAAAAAATCATTCGGATCCCACAATATTCATCTAAAACAACTTAAAGGTCCTATATTACGCAAACTTGACTCTTGTGAGCTTCAGTTCATGTTACAATGTGGTTAACTCCTCAAAAACATACCTGTAGTTGTGTTTTGTTTCATTTACACACGTTTGAGTGACCCTTTATTGTTAGTCTGTCTACATCTCCGAAACTCAAAAGGAGGAAGTAGTTTTCAAGTTAACCGCTACCTTTTACCTTTTGTTCAGCAGAGATGGGGCAATTCCAGGCTTAAATCATCCATTTAAGTGACGGTGTGTGGAGTTTAAAAACACAGTGGAGCACTTCCTGTATTAACATGACATCACAAGGTGGAACGGAGTGTTTTCTGTTTGAGAGAAGAACTCCTAAAGCCTAAATACGCAGGGTCTGTGTGTTAAAACGTGTGTGAATGAAACGTAACACAACACAACAGGTATGTTTCTGATGAGGAAACATTATAACAGATCAGAAAATAGCGTAATATATCCCCTTTAATAAAAGAAACAATTCTGACTTCCCACCTGCCCATTTACGTAACATCGCCGTGAACGTCATCACAACAAAATGCTGCATGCTGATGGACCCCCTGCTGGATATCAAGATAGTGAGAAGCATTTTTAAATTTTATCATTTGTACCAAAATGATGAATCCTACGAGTATCATTGATTAAGAAAAAAAACAAAATTGTAAAAAGAAGTCAATTCAGAGCAGTGGGTGTAAGCAATTTAAAACAAAATATATCTTTGAATGGGAAAATGTTCTCAAAATGTTGCGTATAACCGGAAGCTGAAACCCACGAACAGGCTCCGATCTGAGATTATGAACGTTGTTACCTCATCAGAAACATGCCCGAAGACTTTTTATATGCCGTCCGTGCGTGTTTGAGTGATCTTGTGCTCTCTCTCGGGCTCTGCTGTAACCCTCCTGTCCATGGTTAGCAGTATGATAAACAAAACGACGTAGTACAACTTCACAAACCTGATGCGATGTGCAGTAGTTTCATTAGCGGGATTTGATACTTATTAAACATGTTAATACGATGTTTTTTGGTGGATATAGCATTTTCAAAACAATAAAAGGTAACATGGTGATCTAAATATGTTATGTGTTAGCAGTTAATACCCAATAGAAGTGCACTGTCTCCTCTTTAATGTGGCTGTACCAATATCTTTCTATCTGAGATTATGAACTCAGATGAAGTTTTGCTGTTCAACAATACATTTCTTAACAGTTATGAAAAAAAAAACATGTTTGAATATCAACCTTGGCTGTATTTCTCTCTTAAAATAATTTGTCAGTATTCCGGGGTCCCTCATTTCTCCTCCTCCCTCTTCTCTCCTTCTCCCGTCTCAACACACCAGCAATACCCGTGGTGCTGTTGAGTTCCCCACCTCTGCTCCATCAGTTTGTCTACACCATGTTTGCATTTGGGGACCGTACCAACACGCTCCCCCTTATCCACCCCCTCCCTTCTCTCTTTCTCCTCTCTCCTTTCCTTCTCAACCCCTCCCTTCCCCACCCCCTCACCTCCCTCCCTCTCCTACCCGCATCTCATTCTCTTCTCCTCACCCCACACCTCTTCGCCTTTATCTTCGCCATCCCTCTCTCTTCTCCCCTCTCTTCTGCCACTTTCACTCTCTCTCTCTCTTACGTCTCCTTCATCATCAGCTTCTCACCCCCCTTCTTCCTGTCCTCCGCTTCCTACCCCCTCTCGCCCGCTTTCCCTCCTCTCCTCCTCGCCTTCTTCCTCTCTCGCCGTCGCCTTTTTTTCATCCGCCCCCCTTTTCCACCTCCTTTTCCTCGTCTCCCTGTCTCTCCTCTCTCTGCCTTCCTCTCCCTCTGTTCCCCCCTCCACCACGCCTTCTCCTCTCCCCCTCTCCGCCCCCCCCTTCCCTCTCTCGTCTCTCCCCGGTCTCCGGCTGTGAGTCCTGCTCCTTATGTAAATGTCATCGCTGTGCCTTCTGGACCCCGTTCCATCGGTCTCCCAGTGGAAAATGCCATTGATCCACAGTCTATAGCGGAGGCCTACAAACAGGTCAGCGGGCCCTGCTATCCAACACATTGTGCTCTGTCAAGACAAATAAGGGAGCTCAAAGTAACAAGGTTTATGGTGTGAAAAGAGGGTGTATGTTGGGGCAAAAAATAAAATAAATTTGTATTGTTATTTCAACTCAAATCAGCAGCTTACAGTTAGGAAAAAAGTCACTGCCGTTCAATTCCATTTTGTAATTTTGGACTTTTTGGAGCTTTCTACCATATTATAACATTGGTCCTTCATTAAAAACATGCCTGAAGGGGTTCTATACACTGCCTGGCCAAAAAAAAAAAGTCGCCACCAAAAAAAAAAAAAAGGTCACACACACTAATATTTCGTTGGACCGCCTTTAGCTTTGATTACGGCATTCGCTGTGGCATTGTTTCGTTAAGCTTCCGCAATGTCACAAGATGTATTTCCATCCAGTGTCGCTTTCATTTTTCACCAAGATCTTGCATTGATGATAGTAGAGTCTGACGCTGTGCAAAGCCTTCTCCAGCACATCCCAAAGATTCTCAATGGGGTTAAGGTCTGGACTCTGTGGTGGCCAATCCATGTGTGAAAATGATGTCTCATGCTCCTGAGCCGCTCTTTCACAATTTGAGCCCGATGAATCCTGGCATTGTCATCTTGAAATATGCCCGTGCCATCAGGGAAGAAAAAATCCATTGATGGAACACCCTGGTCATTCAGTATATTCAGGTGGTCAGCTGACCTCATTCTTTGAGCACATACTGTTGCTGAACCTAGACCTGACCAACTGCAGCAACTTATTACCTATTTGCTTAGTTAAATCCAGGTGGCGACTTTTTTTTTGGCCAGGCAGTGTATGTCATCCATGCTTGTTTGAGGGATCTTGTGATGTCTCTCCTTTTAGTTAGCAGTATGATTCTGTCCAAGACTCAGCCCATAAGCCTACGTCACCCATGCTTTTTTCATAAATATAGAAAAGCAGGATACAAAAGAATATAGTACAACTTCACAAACCTGATGCCACGTGCAGTAGTTTCATTAGCTGGATGCACTTCGACTCTGAAGGACAGAGTGCAGAAAGGGAGGGGACTTAGAGTGTCTGAAATTGAACCTTATTAAACATGTTAGTATGTTGTTTTCGGCGGAAATAGCATTTTCAAAACAATAAAATGTAACATTATCTTAATATGTTATGTGTTAGCTGTTAATACCCCATAGAAGTAAAATACGCCCTCTTTAAAGTGGCTGTACTCTTTCCATGTATTTGAGAAAAACTACTGTGTACTGTCTGTATCTAATTAGAAAGAGTCTTAGGTTTTAAAAGTGCTTATAAACTCATTGTTGTGAATAATTAAGAAGGCCAGTTTTTTCCCTTTGTGATATAAATTGACAGTTTTGTCCAAGTACCGGATCAAAATGAGACCACTGGGTGCTGTCTGCATTTAATTATAAAGCAATTTTATCCATCGCAAACCCAGAAGTAACGCGGGTATGCGGTTAGCATGCTAGCTGTTGTTAGCAGTGTTGTGACGTCTAAACTCCACTCTGGACTCGGATTTATAAACACACTTATAAATCCATTGCAGAAAACAATTAGGACGGTAGGAATGTGTTCATTAAGAAAGTGAGGAATAGTGGTATAATACAGCAACTTTAAATGCTAAATCTTGTACTATCAAGTATGGCCTGACAGAAAGTGTCCCATTTAGTACATAATTAGCGCCTTCGTGGTGGAGATAGAGTTGATGATAATTATACCAATTTGCTCATTTTAAAAATAGCTTATGTGCTTCAAGGTGGTAGAAATCTACTCTTCCGTATGTTGGCAATGCAGTCCTTTGCTACAAGGCTGAAATTACTTCTTCATCCAAATTACTATCAAATAATTGTTTTTCATAATGTGTAATAGGCTTATGTCCGTCTCTCAGGTGGAGCAGAAACCAGTGTTCTTGTATTATACGGTCACAAAAATCATAAAAACAAAAAAAACAAACAAACTAAAACTAAAATCTTCAAATGTTGGGCTGATCATTTAATAATAATAATAAACATAACCACAAGTGGCAATGATAGGCCCCCGCCTACGCTGTACCCTGCTCCACCCTGCATGGAGTGGAAAGGGGGATGGGGGTGGGGGGGGTTGCAACTCCCATTACATTACATTACACCCACTGCTAATTGTAAGACGCTATTGCACCTTCTCTTCCTCTTTGCTACAGAAATGGTAGCATTTTTACAAATTGCTCTAGGGGGCGCTAACGCGCTAAATTACATATTTTTTCAGATTACGTAGCTTTAGGGCAGGGAGTAACAACTGCTTCAGATTTCACTGAAATCAGAGTTGGAAATGGGAGCAATTTGTAAAAGTTCAAAATTTGATGCCCCACCCCTTGAGATAATTTTTTACCAAATTTGAGCCTGTTCGGTTGAACACCCTGGGAGGAGTTTATAAAAGTACGACATTTAGAAAAACTGCTGAGTCATGCTTAGCAAATTTTAATCCAGCGTGATGGTGAGGGTCCCTGGTCACGGATAGACGTGACTTTCACATGGACTTCACCCCTTTTGGCTCTTTACCATAATAATGTTCAATTTTTGCATTATATTTTATATGCAAGTGACTGGCATGAATTGGCGAACACCTTAGTGAATGTTTGGAGCATTACGAGTACTTCACAGGGGGATCACAAACGTGTATACGTGTATGTACATAGTATACAATACTAATAGCCAGCTTCTGGTGCTCGGGCCTAACAATGTATTTAATGTATACAGCACTTTTTTAACACCCTAAGAAGTTTAAGTTTAAGTTAAGTCTTACACTGCATAATGTATTCACTTCACACACAGTGGTGGTAACCTACTACTGTAGCAACAACTGCCCTGGGGCAGACAAGAAAGCGAGGCTGCCAATCTGCACCATTGGATCCTCTGACCACCACAAACACTCTCTCTCACGCCACATTCATACTAGGTGTTAGAGAAATTGCATTTCTGTGCTGCACTCCTTGACAGCTCACCTCTGTGCACCTCATCAGAGGTGTAATACTCCCTACAACAGAAGCATAGCCAGACTGGACTGCACTTGACTGGAATAGACAACACTGTCACAGTGTGTTGAAGGTTCATGTCTCTGGGTAGTGGGTCCCTGCTGATAGCAAATAACTTCAATTTATTTTACATCACTAAGCAAGGCGGGTGAAGTGTCTTGCCTGAAGGCACGACAGCAATTTGCAGCAGAGCTACAATACAAAACCTGCAGATTAATAGACATTTCTACCATTCCAATCCCAACTCAACACTACATGAATAGCAAATGTCATCTGAAACACATTTATAAGTATTCACCCTGTGTGTACAGTATGTCGTTAACCGCCATCCCCATCTGGATTAGCCCCGGTGCAGCTGTGGAGCGGAGGGGGAGATGACTTTGCTGACAAGCTGAGTGTCCTCTCTGTCAAGCCCTGGCCCCTCCCCTCTTCGCCTGGTCCCACGCTGGTTCAAATCTCACACCTCAACATTTAATCAAGGAACAGTGCGGCCGATGTGTGCCCCTCCCCCCCGGTCTGGGGTGGTCCGTGGGGAGCTCCGAGAGGATAGCGTGACATTTAGACGGATAGTGCTGTTATTAGCGGAGGTGAATGCTTCTCTCTCAATTCGGTCTGAAAAAAAAGACAGGTTTTTCAATAGTCAAGTGGCACATCATTGTTTCCTGGGTCCAGCTACAGACCAGATTGATCTTTTTTTTATTGGTTTGTATTTGCTGAATTTAATGTCAGTTGCATCGGAAAAACAGACACATTAATCCAAAGGTATGGCATATTATTTGTAATTAATTATCTTGTATAAACAGATTATTAACCTGTTTGATGTGTGAGTTGCATTCATTTGCTGGAGACTGATCCAAACCTAATTACTTCTTGCCTAGCCTTAAAGCAGACCTATTATGCAAAATTGACTTTTTAGAGCTTTTAACCATGTTATAGTCATTTCCCCTCACCATCTACTCACTCGAAGTTGTATTTGGAGTAATTCGTGCATGTCTGAACCATCATTAATCGCTTATTTTCAAGACCTTATATTGCCGAACAATTCCCATTTTCACCGCCACCAGCATACGCCCACAGCTCTGTGCTTTCTTCATCTCCAATTTTATTTTCTTAATCAGTGATACGCGCAGGATTCGGCAGCATTGCGTAGTCATTTTGGTACAAATAACTCTTTGTTGCGATGACGTTTACGGCAACGTCAGCTCCCATTGGGCACCGCAGTTTTCTAACACAGAAGTCAATGGACTTGTTTCTTTCATTAAGTCATTTTAGATGAATATTGCAATTTAAAATGTGCAAGTTGTAACTGAATGATCCACGGGTGTCATAGATTATAACTATAGAGCAGAGACAAGCACAATAGGTCTTCTTTAACCTAAACCTTAACCTCAAAGATGCAGTATAACCTTTACCACCTTTAAAAACATGGATTCTTATTGTTAGGCGGCCATACTCCCTAATGGTCGGATCTGTAACTTTGCCTGAGGATGTTATATGCTTGTATTCATGGAGATAATTAAGTTTAATGCCATACTTTGACAGTATTCTTTCACTTTAAGTTTGAGCCATGATAGTCACTGACAGTTGTTTCCACAGGGTTTTCATCCAACAATGTCTCTTACTGGATAAAATTGTGTGTCCCTGGCAATTTGTTCTATTTGGTTCTCATCCAGCAAAATTACAATGTTTAACCGGTATAGATTTTTCCTGTCCTCCACTTCATTTTCACCGTCCCTTCAGATATGACATCACACGGGTACAGCCAATAGATTTCACCGATAGATATGTACTTGGATTGATTCTTCTTTGTTCGTCTTATAGGTCATTGGCTCGATGTATTTGACGGAGGAGCTCGAACTATTGGAAAATCAGAGCCATGCACATAAATAAATATGTCACACAGAACCCAGTCAGCAAGTGAAGATTTTGATTATGTTGGTGATTATATAAAGAGAATTTTACTGTTTACAAATGGGGTACACACACATACACAAATGAACGTCAGTCAGTCTTGTTGATCAATTGTGTGTACACTTTGCAACATTTCTGGTCGTGGTTCCTACTTGCTTATTCCCATGGGGGTTGCTTTTTCTGGAATGTTCCACAGTAATTCGATTACAGAGAATCCTGATTATATAAAAAAGAAAACTTGAAAAACGTGTCACTGTGTCTTGCCTCTCCATAGATCTGAACAGTGATTTGGCCCTGTTGCCATTACTCGCTTGTCCCGATAGGGTTTAATACCGTACCGTAGAATGTGCTAACCAAAGTAATAACGTCTCTCTGGTAACCCTTCACCAGAAAAGTTACATAGCGCACCTTTAAGTTCATAACTGCCATGCTCTATTACAAGACAGTGTTTATAAATGCAGACATCGACAACAGTGATCATTTTTCATCCTTCAGAAACCCATGGATAGGCCCCTGCCCTCCATCAAACATCAACTCTAGAACAGCGGTTCCTGCCTTTGAGTCGCAGGGACATTTTTGTTGGGTCGTGTAAAGTTTCCAACTGGATCTGGATCTGGATGCTGCTTCTCAGTGCAGGGAAGGCTGCCTGCTGCAAAACAGTCCAGTCTGTCTACATACAGGTAAAATACCTACTTGTTGTCAAAACTATTAATTAAAGCATTTTTTAAAGAGAGCATATTAAACTTCTATACAGTCTTAACTCTTATAATCAGTGTGCGCTTCCCACTAATGAAACAACTGCACATCACAATCACTGGATTTATATAGTGCCTTTCATGACACCCAAGGTACTTTACAGTACATTATTCATTCACTCCGCACTCAGTGGTGGTAAGCTACTATTGTAGCCACAGCTGCCCAAGGACTGATGGAAGCAAAGCTGCAAATCTGCGCCATCGGCCCCTCCGATCACACCGCTTTCATACTAGGCATCCTGGGTGAAGGACACAACGGCTGTTTTTGCCAGTAGCACCCCACTGTAGCACCTGGTATTCCCATCAGTCTCCTGACCAAGTACTAACCTGGTCCGGCCTTGCTTAGCTTCTGAGATCTGAGGAGATCAGGCTTTGTCAAGGAGGTTTGGCCACAACCTTTGTATGTTTATGAAAAATTGCAGTGCGATAGCATGGGTGACGTAGGCTTGTGGGCCGAGTCATATGCAGGTTAGTGCCTGGGAGAGATACTCAAACATGCATGGATGACATATAAAACCACTTCAGGCATGTTTTTGATGAGGAAACAACATTATAACATTGTAGAAATCTCCAAAAAGTCAATTTTGCAAAGGCTGCTTTTAGCGCACCTTCAGTGCATCACAGAGAGGTTTCTGCAGTGGTAAAAGATATGAGATGTTTGTGAAGAGTTTTTGTAGTGAAGTAGACACTTAAAGCAGCCTTTATTGTACTTAGAAAAACAACTAGTAAAACCAGTTGTGCTGCAAGAAGTGACAAATTAGAAAAAGTGGATCGCCAGAGAAATAAAAACACTGCTCTAGAACATGAACACAACCTTCTAATTGTAATATTAATATACAGCTTTCCTGCATTTTCTAATAAATACTGTCTGTACGTATTTCCCTCCATATTCATACTCTTACTGAAAACATTTATGCAAAACACCACACCTCCTGGGCTGGTTCCGGGTTCTTTCACATCTGATAATGAGCCACATCTTTATCATTGGCCATGACAGAGGGCGTGGTGGGACTGCACGCTGCACTAATTGGCAGCGCGCTAGAACTAGGATTTGGATTGCATCTGGCACCGGAGCGGTCTCGGAGTTGGCTTTGATTAAATAGCTGGACTTGCTGGTTGACACGCGGTGCTCTGCTGTGCTCAGCGCCTCCTCCTCCGGTCCGTCCTGTACCGTCCCATCTGCCACACTAGTCCTGCCAGTGCGTCGCCGCGGTAACGTTTCGCGCACATCCCATGGCGGCCCATGTCCCGCTATGAGGAAGACTGCTAGGACTGGCTACGTTATTGCTTCCCACTTTTCAAAGTCACAACAGCAGTTAAAGTTAGCGGTGTAACTTTTCTGTCTGTTTGGGGTCCGCCATCCGCTTGCCTCCGTGGAGATGTTATTGCTTTGCCTGGAATGTTCCATAGTTACTTTCTTGCATTCATTCAATTACAGGTGTCTCCACAGATGTGACCAGTAACTTGGGCTGGTAACGTATCTATGGAGATAGATGAGATAGATAAGTGTGATACTGTACTGTGTAACATTGGCGGCAATTTGTTTTTTTCAAGTAAGCGCTCAGAACGCTCCCTCTGATTCACACACACAAACACACATATTCAACTTTTTTCCTCTATTGCGTCGCCTACCACAAGCTGCAATGTAACAGACACCCATTTCTTGTGTTCTCCCCTTCCGAAGCAGTGGGTCCTCTCCCCCTGGTTTCCTCTACTCTCCCTCTGTCTGTCCTCTTATGCTAAATCTACTTTATGGAGTTGTTTTTATTTAGCTTCATTCACGCTGGTTTCATCAGTCTTACGTAAAAAGTCCTTTGCCTCTCAATTTTCCCGGTATTGTGATCTCATAGATAAAAACCCTGTGATCCATGCTACGCTATTCTCTGATCTGTTATAATGTTGTTTCCTCATCAAAAACATTCCCGGGAGTTGTGTTTTTTTTTTTTCATTCACACGTTTACCACTCAAACCCTGCATATTTAGACTGAGTTCTTCTCTCAGACTGAAAACACTCTCTCAGACTGAAAACACTCTGACACACAGGAAGTGCTCCACTGTGTTTTTAATCTCTATACACCTTCACTAGAATCATTTGGACGATTTCAGCCCTGAAATTTTCTATCTCTACTTAAAATCTACCGCTCCATGGCATCACAAGGCGGAACAGAGCATTTTGAGCACTTTGGAGATGTAGATGGACTAATAATAAAGGATTACTCGAACATGTGTGAATGAAACAAAACACAACTCCGGTATCCGCATGTTTTTGATGATCCATTTTGTGTGATATAGCACCTTTAATTGTTCTCACTGTGGTAATTCCCTTTGCTGCAAATTTGGATTAATGAATTCATTAAAACAGCATGAATGAAGCAAAAATACATCTCCAGGTATGTGTTTGATGAGACGACAACGGTATAATGCGGTTAAAAGCTCAAAAAATGAATATGTGTTCTTTAAGACAAAAATAGTCCATCCCGAGTCACCTCTTGTCCTCGTGACATGTGGTGAGAGTCTTTGAGAAACCCTTCCAAACTGCTGCCCAGCCTGGCTCCTGTGTATTTCCCCCTAGACGTGGCCTGTGGAGGATTTGCCCATTTTCAGGTTTCTTCCAGGCTGAGCGGACATCCTAAATCCTCCTATTCTCTGCAAAGTAAAGCCGCTCTCTGGAGAGTCAAGTTGGATTTTTCCAGGAGTTTTTGAGGAGCTAGTGGTCAAATAAAATGGCTGGATGGACCGAGGCACTACCAGCTGGAAAATTCGAACGTTGTCCAGGAGCAATGTAGTTATAGGCATTTATAATTGGTCCAAATGACAATAAAGTTTAATCTAATATGAGAGTCTTGCCAAGTGACACAAAAGCAAAAGGTACATGAGATATAATTATAGAAACTATAATTATAGAATCTATGTTAAAAGTGGAATGTAACATTTCTGGTGTCTTCAGATGTTATTCCTTTGCCTAGATTGTTCCAAAGTATGGCATATATGGAGACAACATACTGACAACACCAGGTTAAAGCCTTGTTTTGACAGCAATGCTGGCCAGGAAAACATTGTAATCACAAACTGCTTGTGTTTGACTGACAGGGCACCTACAGCTTTCACAAAGGTCGGATTTTGTGGCGATTTTTGCTTAAAATGCTCAAATCCTAAACTTTTTCTCACCTCAAAATCCTTCAGTCTTAAAAAAAACAGTGTTTTAATGTTTTAGCTTCAGCTTGCTCTGCTCCACTCTAGAGTAGTGCTCCACCATGAGACCGCTCTGACCAATCAGAGCGGTCACATGGTCGGTGGGCTGGAAAAATACCGGATGTACCTGGCCACTGAGGCTAATCTCGCACCACTGAGCTCGGCCCCTTCACTTAAATGGGTGGCCATGTTTGAACTCTGGGGGTTGGGGGTAAAGAGGGAGTGTTATGCAAAATAGACTTTTTGGAGCTTTCCATAATGTTGTTCCCTCATCAAAAACATGCCTGAAGAGGTTTTAGATTTTAGCCATCTCTGCCGGGCCCTTTTTAAAACCTTATGGTAAACTGTAAGATTCTGTCTTATGCTCAGTCCTTAAACTTACGTCATCTATGCTCCCACATGACAATTCTCCATAAATATACAAAAACATGATACGAAACTGTACACAGCAACTTGACAAACCTGATGCGATGTGCAGTAGTTCATTAGTGGGATGCAGCTGATTGTGTTGTGATGGTGCTCTGAAGGGGGAGGGACAAAAAACAAAAGTGATACTTTTTTCGCGGACTATAGCATTTTCAAAACAATAAAAGGTAACATGGTGATCTATACTTGTTTGGCAGTTAATACCCTATAGAAGCAAAATGCCCCCTCTTTAAGGTGTGAAAATAAGCATTAATGGTGCTGTGCTCCTACTGATGCACCGCACTACACTGCAGACATAATGCTACAACTTCTATTTGGCTGGTTTTCTAGATTCTACTCCTAACTTCAACAATTACTCTGGGTTTTCTATCCTCTTGGAAGCCATTTGAGTTACACCAGCTCTTACATCCCTCTTGTGTTACTGTAGGCATTTTATCACATTCTCACGTCTCCATCACCGCTGCGGCTGTATGAGGACGCCTAATGGACCAAATGGCGGTGATTTTCCCCAGTCAGACCTGTAAACGCAGGGTGTACCGGAGTTTCTGAACAACAGCAGGTGATCTGTCAAAGTTCTGTTCATTTACTCCATTTGAAGAGAAAACTGCTCGCTAATGCCTCATGAGAAACACCATTAGCAGTTATGCTATTTACAAATGTCCCCAAATGCCCTCTTAAAAGTTGTATATCATTAAAAGAATATATTTATATTTAGCGTTCAGTCAATCAATATCACTTAATGTATCCCCGAGGGGCAATTTAAGCAAATTGAACAGTTAAAAAAAATAAAAAAAATAAAAAATAAATAGAATACCTCAAACAAAGGTCTCAGTGCATTATGTCCGGTCAGATGGGGTCAGCAGATCCTGTGTCAGGGCAGTTTGAGGAGAGTATCAGCCCTCAGGACAAAAATGTCTCTCTTCTGTGTCCTGCAGCATCACAGCCAGCCTCCAGGGGGAGTCAGGTGAACTCTGAAGACACAACAAGAAAGCTCTCCTTTTGGTGTGGTGATGTTTAATTTTTATTTCAATATTTTGTTCACCAAAACACACCTGGAGTGTATCGGCCACAGTGTATCATATATAAAATCATTATCATTAAAAAAACCCCCAAAAAAACAAAAAAAAACAGTCAACTATGACACATGGGGGAAATGTTAAAAGACATAAGTACGGTTTAGGTCTTCTGAGCAGAGAAGATGTCTCAACATTCTCAGAAACTTGAGGATTTGGTGTGAGCAAAGATATCTGTGAAAGAATCATCTTAAAAGGGGGAAAAACACATGCATGTAATATTGCAGGAATCAAAAAATGTATTTGTTAAGATGTAATTAATGAACATGGTGTCAGTCTCAAATATGAAAAACTATTTGATCGCACTCTCTTAGTAGTGACCAGATGCAGGTTTCTTGCAGGTCTTCTCTTAGTAGTTTCACCAGTCTAGATGTCCAAACCAAAACCTGAGTAAAAGCATATTATTATGCCATCATTTTATGACAGTAGATGGTCAAGAAGCCAATTGATGTTGTTGGGATTGAGAAGCGATAAATCTCAAACTTTTTTGTTTCATCTTGAAGGTCTGAATATTTGGTCAGCTGTGCACAGGAGACAAAGCAATTGGAGATCACTCAGTTATCTTAAACTATGTGAGATTTAAACAAGATTTTCCTTCTCACAATGACCAAGATGACCAAATAAACATTGGCCTCAAGCATATTCCTCCACTTTGAATTTTGCAGCCAAGATTCTGGGCTACCAAACACTAGTTGGCAGTTACCATTCAGAATCTCTCCATCATTATCACTGAGCTTTGCAGCAGAAATGCCCAGCTTTGGAGCTTTTACTTGGTCGTTCTTGAGAGCCACGAACAGACACCACAATCACAATAGAATTCTGCAGCATCTGAAGTTATTTCACTATGACTGGAATAAGTTAGTAAATCAAGCTCTTGCCGAATCCAGTAGGGAGAAAAGCACAAACATCTTTCCCATCCACAAATGCACAAATCGCTTCTCGCTGCTCTTTGTTCAAAGACAAAATTGTCTGTGGTTCTGCTAAAACTGATCCTATAACAGCAGCTACATTACCATCTACCGCTGGTGCTTGCACTTGTTGTCATGTTGCAAAACCTCCCCCTTCGCATAAAAGCCCCTTCATTGGTCACGAGCTGTTGGGGGAATTTGAACCTTACACCTTATGTCAAGATGGATTCTTGTGAGTTTGTGAAGTCACAAATATCGTGAGAATCCATCTTGCTGTGCAAGGTTAGGAAGCCACTGCCATACAAGAAACAGTGGCCCAGCATACGCTCTGCCATTAGAAAGAGTTCACTTTCTACCATCACAGTAGAGTTTTAAGGCGATGTCTTTAGATATTTTTTTCTCTCTACAGACACTAAACAATCTGTTCCTGTGAAAACCAGTAGCAGTTTGATCATAAATGATTCTCTCTAACGGGGTTTTACTGTGTTCTTGTCCATGTTCCACTGCATAATACATGGACATATGCAGTATATATGTTATGTTCCCTCGATCTCCTCACAGTGCAGTTTACCATAAGGGAACTTTACTGACGCTGAGGTCCATTTTTACACAGCACTCATAATACAAAGTCACCACTCAATAAATCATACATGTTGAAGCATGCCATTCACAAACCATCACATGTAAAATAAAGGAGCTGAAGTATGATCTCTGTGGAGCAGTATCCACTTTGAACAAGTGAATAATTAGGATGCTAGGGATGTTTTAGGAACGTGAGGCACCACTCCGGACTTTGGGTTGCTAGTTTTAATGCCTAAATCTAGTTGTTTTAATCCTAACAGGATTCTCTCTGAATCATCACTACCTAAACCCCAGGACCTGCAGCCAATCATTAATCGGTGCTAGTGCAGCCTCTGCAGCTCAGTGAGTGAATTCTGAAGGTTCTGAGCTTTCACATGAGGCATGGCCTGTCCATATACTGAGAATGAGAAAAACTTGTACATGTTCTTTATGTGCAGGTTAAATGTGCTGAACCTGCTTTTTTAAAATGAAAAACAGAAATTGTTGCTACTTATACAATATATCTGTACTAGGTCAAGACATTTTGCTCAAATACATGGCTGAGATTGAATGCAGGACTTTTAAGGGACTGGCAGTTCATTTGTGATTGTAGTAGCTTTATAAAAGAAAAACCGTAAGAGCGCAGGCTACATATAGTTCCTTTAACTCCCACTGCCTGCTCCTCTGTCTCTTCCTTGGACTCAGCAGGAGACCGGACTAAACATGTCGTCCTCCATGTTTGCTGCGATTCACGACCACGCTCCATCCAAAAGAGGAGCATCTTTGAAAGTGTGAACTGTGCCACGTTCTATTCCCACTGGTGCTAGAGCTGCAAAAGAACCAACAAGGCAACGGAGAATAAGGAGAGAGAAAGGGTGAGTCACATAGACCAACATTACAAGAGAGAGAGAGAAAAAAATGACCTATTTATTTGGATGGCAGTGGATTAGTGGTTAGAGCATTCCCACTAGGGTCGTCAAAAGTATTGAAAATCAGATACTAATTAATGCTGAATCTAGTATCGAAACTAGATACTCATATGAGCAGGTATCGATACTATAAGAAAGGTTACTTTGGCAGTTAAGTGGTAGTTTGAGAAGAAAAACTGGAAAAAAGTTGAAAATTACAGTTTCTTAAAAAGAATCTGTGTCATCAATACACAGAATTCCATCCAAAATGCAGGGACAATGACATTTTAAACATTAATTTAACAAAATAAAGGTGTTGTCATATATTTCTGTCAGATAATATTGTTTAAAATAGATCAGCCTTGGCTCTAATCTACAGTATAGTTACAGGTACACTTTTGAGTAGAATTTTTAAATAGAAAATTGACTGTTTCTGTGAAAATGTCTAACCTTTCATGTGCACTCTACAGGAACTGTTTAGTAGTCGGCACCCTTAAAATAAAAAAAATAAAATAAAATTACAATCACAACTGAACCTGGATTGTCAAAGCCTTCTCCTGAGTATATGGACAGGCCATGTGAAAGCTCAGAACCATGGAGCTGCAGAGGCTGCACTAGCACCGTTTAGTGATGTTGAATGGCTGCAGGTGCTGGGGTTTAGGTAGTGAGGATTCATATCTGAGAGAGTCCTTCATGGTTAAAACCAACTAGATTTCAGCATTGAAACTGGCAACCCAAATGAGAGACTCATGTGAGGCTCTTTCTGCTTTCTGATTGGATCATCTATCGAACCGCATGAGGCATCGTGTCGTAAAAGCAATATTTAATTTGAACATATCTACTTTATATCTGGGGACACAGATACGTCATGGATTTTAAAATCAACATCTCACATACCTTTAAGCATCCAGTGTGGTGTACTGTTTCACTCCAGGTTTATTTAAGGAGAGCCTAAATCGTCTTTGGCACGATCTGCACTACAGTCAGTCACTTTGCAGTCAATACAGATAACGAAACAGAACTAATGGCGTACAGTTAGTGAGTCCAGCTTTAATGAAGAAAGACAAGTCCCTTCTGCTAAAGTGGACCGCGTAATGCTCCAAAACTCTGCTATCACTCACATGCACCTTTGGCTGAGCGTCCCACCAAAGTCATTACGCAAATCGAGCTGTCAATACCAACCCAATCACTTCATTTCAAATAGATGTTTTCTTTTCAATCCTAAAGGAACTGAGTCACTTAATAAGATTTCTTTCAAGTTGATATGTGACTGTACCCAACGCGGTTCCATTATGAGTCAGCAGTCGCCCGAGTCTACCGGGACTTTGAAAACATGAGAGAAAGTCTGCATAGGCTGATAAATACGCGTCAAAGCTAACTGTCGGCCTCTGTGATGTCAAATTCAAAAAGAAAGAGCCGAGCCAATACTAATGAATCATAAAGAGGCATGGAGAGAAGGGTAATTAACCAGTATTTAAAGATGCATTGTGTAACTTTTCTAGTCAGGAGAGGGGGGGGGTCGTTAATCCACGGAGATGTTATTGCTTTGCCTAGAATGTTCCACAGCACGGCATTGAGTGTTTCTATCCGCGTGTGTCGAAATCTTGACGAACATGCATTTGTACAGTGAGCAGGAGTCCACAGATCTGACCTGTAACTTTGTCCGGGTGGCATCCCCCGCTTATCTCCATGGAAATAGATAAGTGTAATGCCATACCTTGAAACTTTCCAGGCAAAGCAACAACATCTACATGGGGTTAAGCAGGTAGAAGACTCTCCACCAGAAAAGTTGTGCAACGCATCTTGTAAGCTACAGTATGTAACTTTTTACACTAAAAATAGATTGAAATGAAATGTTTTTGGGGTTTTTTTTTGGTTTTTTTTATTGCACTGAATAAAACATTTAAAAAACATGTGTCTTACTGTCAGTGGGGCTTGCATTTCCACAAACCCGACTCTTATTTGGCCTGGAGGAGAGCCTCCTTCTGCTTGTTTGAAATGTTGTTCCTTTAACTACAGTCACTTAGGCCTAAAACATATTCATGTCCACTGAGAATGTTCTGAAGTACGGTTTTAACTTAGTAAATAAAAATGTATTATAATTTCATTTGTTTATTTTATTTGCCATTGTTATCTTCAACATACTGCATCAACTGGGATCACAAATAATTATAAATCATACAAGTCATTAACAATTATTCATAATTGACAATCTATATATATACAACAATGTAAAAACAGCACATATACAAAAGCGGACGAGATTGTTATCCATTTTCAACGTTGCAAAGCTGTGAACTACTGTGTTAAAAGCAAAGTAATAAGATCTCATTTTTGAAAAGAGCCAAATCTATTTTTACACCTCCCAGTGACTAGTTAATGAATAAAATGAGTTATCATTTTTTCTCTCCATATATTTGAGCAACATTTTTTCTTTCTCAAGTTCAAATACATTGTACAAGTCTCCATCTAATTATAAAGCATTTTATTGTCAGGGAGTCAGGAAGTGTGCTGTTAGCATGCTGGGTGTTGCTAGCACTTATAACTCATCGCGGTGAATAATTAAGATACGCAGAATTCATAGGTAAGTAAGGAATAACTTTGGACCACTGCAAACTTTTTTGAACGACTCCCAGTAACTGAGCCCTATCTAGTCCCGTCACTGGATACAAAATCACATTCTGTTGTCTAAATATATAATGTTTTTAATTATCATTGCGGTATAGGAATCGGTATTGAGTAAGTCAATTCCTTAGTACCGAAATTGAGTTTGAAATGTTAGTATCGTGGCAACACTAACAGCTATTAGTGTATAGTAAACATGCCCCAAATGTGTCTATAAATCCTATCTTTCCATCACTTCTAGGCCTTCAAAAATTGCAAAACTAGCTTAAAAAAAAATAAAAAAACGTTCCCATTTGATATAATATGTTGTCCCAGACCCGTATCAACAACAGGCGCTGACAGCTTTAGATAACTTTGTCTCATGTCTGATGTCACACGCGTTTGAAAGAGCTGATCAAAAACATGGAGGGAGAGAGGGGGAGGCAGGACTAATCTTAGCCAGGAGTCGAGCCGCGTTTGACGGATAGCGTTCCAGGGCAGAGGGGGTGAGATGGAGAGAAGGCTGGATGAAGGATGACTCCGGGGAAGAGGAATTCTCCCTCTCTTCTGATCTGATAAACACCAACAGCAAAAGCAAATGCAGTAATCCGTACAGAGGATAGACAAATATATGAAAGGTCAAATGTGCTCTACAGGTAAATCAAGCTAACTGTAGGTACTACTTAAAGGGCCCATATTACAACATTTTCTGATCTATGTTATAACGTTTCCTCATCACAAACATACCTGGAGTCGTGCTTTGTTCCATTCACATATGTTTAACACACAAACTCTGCTGTGTTCTTCTCTCAAACTGAAAACACTCCGTGATGTCATAGAGTGGTGATACAGGGAGCTCTGCCCTGTGTTTTTAAACTCCACGCAACTTCACTAGGACCATTTGAATAATTTGCATCCCCGGAATTGCCAGACTTTGAAGCTCCATCCGTTGTTTTAGCCTCGTTGAAACTTCTTCACTCCCGGCGCACCAGAAGATATTCTAGACTTTCCGTGGCAATCTCATCAAAAGGTAAAGCAAAAATATTATTAAAAAGGAACAAATTATGGTTATTCTAGTGTATTGTAGAGTAAAGACTACCCCTTGATGACGTCACAAGGTGGAACGGAGCATTTTGAGCTTTGGTGGTGAAGACAGCCTGAAACAAGTGTGAATGAAACAAAACACGACTCCTGTTTTTGAGAAGATAACAGCATTATAACGCGGCTTAAAGCTCACGAGACAATTTTGCGTAATACAGGACCTTTAAACCAAAGAAATAAAAAAAAATATTACAAAGATTAAAGATACACTGTGTGACTTTTCTGGCGGAAAGTTCACTAACCGCTTGTCTCCATCGGGGTGTTATTGCTTTGGCTGGAATGTTTCACAGTATGGCATTAAGCTTTTCTCCGTGTAGGCAACCAGGTGATGCCATTAGGTGAAGTAACAGGTCAGATCGGTGGAGAAGAGAGCACACGCACACAAGAATTTGTGTTTTTTTTTCCACATTAATAAAATCTCCTGTAATTAAATAAACTGTAGATATGTTTAATACCATACTATAGAAAAGTTTTAGTAATAGTTCACCTCTAAAATGTATTTATTTGTAAAAGTAATGATACGGTGTAATTCCTCATTCATCCAGTAGTCGTCCAAGGAAGAAAAGGTTTCAGAGGTAGTCATTTGGACGCTGTATGATTCATTTTTTTCAAGTTTCTCCTGATGTTTGCGAATGTGTCAGCTGCTTTTAATGCTCCCTTAGCGTTAATGGTTGGAACTGGATCTCACTTTTAAAACCAAATCTTTTTCTTTCAGATTTTGATGCATTTTTACACTGATTAAAGCTGAACAAACACAAGGATCAGCACATAAGTAGAGCAGGCAACACGAGCTTTTTGCATAAAACATTTCTGGCATCATAATAACAGTTTTTTTAATCCTTATAATAATACATTTTATTCATAAGAGCCTTTCGAACGCTCAAGGTCACTTTACAAAGCATAAACACAATACAAACAGCATTAATACAACTATAAGAACATTAAACAAAATAAGATAATCTAAGAAGGTGGGACTTGAAAAGATGCAGATAGTTTTTCGTAAATGGTTCGGACGCGTCGACGTTTCTGTAGAGCACAACAGCTTGTGTTCTTTTTAAGTGATTCAGCTACCATCTGATTTGTTATTGCCCCTCGGGGATAAATAAAGTGATTGAGGTGGGCAAAGCATAACACAGTCAAATCTCATTAATGTCAAATGTACATACAGTGTAGCAATATTAATCTCTGGCTCTTATATGCAGAGGTGGGTAGAGTACTCAATGTTACTCAAGTAAGAGTAACATTGCTTAAGAATATTATTACTCAAGTAGGAGTACAAAGTAGTGGTTAAAGAAATTACTCAAGTAGAAGTAAAAGAAAAAAGGTATTTGGGAAAAGTACTACACAGGTAAGAGATTTATAATTTGAAGTTAATGTCTTTTGAAGGACAAACATTAAATAATGCACAAAGCTGGTATTTTCAAAGGATAGATGCAAAAATGAGACAAACTTAATCATATCTGAAGGAGCGGTGCAAGAAACACAAATGATCAAATCATTTCATATTGTCGACATAAAGCTTTGGTCACTGTAGACTCACAGCTGCTGTTACTCAAATAAATGTGAGTAAATGTAACTGAGTACTACCTCTGCTTATATGATGTAAGCATGTGTAGCTATGGATTTTGTACTGTTTTTCTATTTAACCATGTTCCATATTGGCACATCAGATATGCTCTATTTTCAAAAGGCATCATAGTTTCACCTTCGCTTTAGGACTTACAGCTCACAACTGTCAAACTCACCGAGGTATGACAGAACTGCACTGGCCCATTTAAAACATTACTGCAAAATATTATAAAAAATGGATGCTTTGCTGAGAATGTTCCACAGTATTGCATTAAACGTATCTATATCCATGGAGACAGCAGGTGACACCACCAGCCCAAGTTACAGGTCTGGTCTGAGGAGAGGCAACCTAACTCTCAGTAAGAACGTATGTGTTTCAAGGTACTTTTGAACTATAAAACACATGTGATTGAATAAATGTAATAGACAGAATAACAGACATGCCTAATGCCATATTGTGGAACATTTCATTGTGATTCATTTGGTATTTCATCTAGCGTTCATCTGTGTTTTTGCTGAGGAAAGAAAATGTCATCTTTAGAGGTGCTAGGTGTAGTTTGATTACAATAATTCTGTCACTATAGCGACACAGCCTCCCGCTCACTCACGGTGTTCAGCTCCATTCGAAAGGATTGAGTTTTGAAGTAAAACATTATTTTCATTGTAATTCATTTATTTCTTTTCTTTTTTTTTTTAAATTCTTTATTTATAAGTTTTAATGTTTTTAACACATAAAACAGAACACAGGGAACAAAAGGAACAAAACGAACAAAAGGGAGCGACCACAAACTACACATCATCCATATATTTACTTACACTTTTAAAATAAAATTGGGCTTTTTTAAATTTACATATTCAACCCACTTTTCCCAACAAGCCACAAACCAACCTTGTTTGTCATTTGTAATTCATTTATTTCAAACGTATTTCCAAATCATTATTTCTGTTCTCCTTCGCTCATTCCTGTCCATGCACTTTCTCCCTGTCCCACGTCACAGCTCCCCAGCCGCATCAGAGCATCAGCCGTGAGGGCAAGTGAGGGCAGGGATCTGGGTTTTTGCCAAACCTCGGGTCGCGCAATTTTACCTGTCTCCTTTTTATTTAAGTAAAAGTATTAAAGTGCCCCTTTAAAAATGTATTTAAAGAGTAAAAAGTTAAAGTATGTTGGGCCGATTTTGAGGTCGTATAAGGTAAATGTAAATTCAAATGTACTGATTTTGATAAAGATTTGTGCTGAATTTTGTTTAATGGAAGCAGTTAAATCTGTTGTTGTTTTTCCTGGCTGTTTTTATTTGTATATTTCTGTTTGCTCAAACTATGAACGTGTTAAAAATAAACCCCTTAAACTTTTCAGCAGGTCTCCAACAGTAATAAAAAAATCCTTTACTTTTCAGTCCAGTTCATAAATGTAGTGGAGTAGAAAGTACAGATACCTGCTCTCAAATGTAGTGAAGTAAAAGTAAAAATTATCCACTTTAAAACGTACTTTAGATAAGTACACATTTTATTTATATGTACTTAGGTACCATACTTTACTGTGTTTTTACAGTCTCATATTCACTGAAAAATTATGCTAATGAGGAAATGAAACTACACTAAAAACTACTCTAAATGCACTCACCTCTTCTGCGGCTGCAGAAGCGATCTGTCCTGGTGCTCGCTATGATCCCTTCTGTCCCATCTTTCTGATTTGTCTTATCGTGGCCAGTGTAGCGATAAAGTCCTGTCTTTGACAAAACCTCTGCAAAAGTTTCAACGTATCTGTAATATAAAGTTTGCGTGAAACAACTAGACGCTTTCTGTGGTGCTTTCAACATAAAAGCTCCATGTTTACCACCAACACAAAGGGCTTTATTGTGAAAAGGTTGGACAGGAGGCAATGCTCTAAACAGGCTTACGTCTGTGCAGACAGCAGACAGCCAAGAGGAGCGGCTGTGGGTTCAGCTGATGATAAAAATCATCTTGTTCGCGTCAGAGTCGACTCTGGAACAGTTCTAACATGTCGCCGTGGAGAACACATGAACGTGCATCATGCCATAGCCACAGAGGCCGAGGAAAATCTGACCCAACCACTCAAAAATTTATTTGAGCCAACCGGCTTAAAGAGTCAGTAAAAGTGTCACTCAACTCATCAATACAGATATAGAGTCATAAAAAGGTCAAATAAGAAGAAATATCATGGCCTTTATGGGTATAAAACTACATATAGCACCTTTACTATCTCCGGCTCAAAAATGAGAACTGTTTCCATGCCAACCCATCAGACACACTGTACATTCAGACATTATAGAGTTTCACACTCCCCCATAAGAAAGTGTTGCATCAGAGCTCACAGCTCACAACCCTGGATCTGACAAAATCCTCTTAGAAAAAAAAAAAAAAAAAAAAAAAAAGAAAAAAAAAATGAAAAATTCTCTGAAATCCTGCGACTCTTGACGGCAGCAGGGAGCCTTGTGAATGTGTGCGTCTTAGTGGCTGGGGGTTGTGCGAGATGCTACAAGAGAGAACTGTCATGGCCGATAAGGAGGGTTACTTTATCTGCGGATCAAGCTTATCCGATGGAAAGGCAGAAAGCAGTGGAGTGTGAGGGCATGCTGACATTTTGCAGACAGCTCCGGGTCTCAACCAGCGCGCTGAAAAAAAGAGAACCACGGCTTCGTTTTGAAGAAGTTACATTTAGGCTCTGGTTACACTTACGCAGATATATTTTATAAACACTGCTATTTTTTTGCGCTAGGGCCGTATAGACTGTATATGGAAGTGGACTGAAGGAGTGTGACGTTACCCAGCCAAACGCAGCCAATCAGTGCTAGCAGTTATAGCAGTTAATTGGAGCCAAGTTCCATATTTGGAAACGCGAGCATGTGTATCATAGCAACCAAAGAGCCAATCAGGAGTGAGCTTGTTGAAGGTAAATGCCCCTTCCCGCCCAATGGAGGTATAATAAGATGTGAAAGATAAACCAAAGATGCCCTGTGCTCATTGGTGCAAAAGGCCAAAACTTTTTTTTTTCGGTATTATTTCCTCAACAGGGGCATGTCCCACCTGTGTGACGACGACGGGGGGGTGTCTTATCCGGTCATAGATATAACCATGTCCTGCCTGCACCACTGGTTTGGCAGGGGGCTGTGTGTTTCCCCAATGGAGCTCAACAGTGGTTCCCGTAGGACATTTCCCTTTCATTTTTCTCATAGGCCTTGTTGTTCAAGGTTAATCAGCTATGTGGTAACTAATGACCACAAGACCTGGAATTTTTAATTTTTTTTTAATTTTATTTTGTCCGAAAACTACCGCTTTATGGATATTAGTCACCACATCGCCGGTTAGCCTCACCGATGCCTTTTGAACTCTTAATATTGGAGGGTTTGCAAATTCACAATGAAACGCTCACCTTAAGAGTGACCTCATCTCCGCTCTATCTAACCAAACAGTTGAAGATCTCGCCCCAGTTTTTGTAATTGGAGACCTGACATAGCTCCTTCTTTACTTGATGAAGGACTATGCAAATGGAGGCAGCAACGTGCGAGAGCAGTGTTTTTGGTCATTATGCTGGGCAAGAATGATCGTTGAATGGGCTTTTGGGAGATCGAAGGCAAGATTTGGGCCACTTAAAAGGCCAGGTATCACCCAACAACAGCTGCGCATGGACATAATGTTGTTTTTTTTTCTTCTTCTTCTTTGCTCGTGCTCTGAGGGACCATTTTTGTGTTTGGAATAGTAATGTCTGAGCAGAGATTTTTTATTTTTATTTTTTTTCTGTGCAGACATGGAATATTCTGAACAGGTGGAGAAAATATCAGTTTATTAAAAAAATATCTTTGTACATGTAGGTTGTGTTCACTTTTCTCATTCTCGATTTTGATGATCTCATAATTTCAGATGGAGGACAGGGGCTTATATAATTTTTCACTTCTTTTTTTTCATAGACTCTTTTGAATGTTGTAATGTCACCTGAGCACAAACTATTATTTATATTATCAAGCAATCAATCAATTTCACTGTATATATGGGCAATTTAAGTGCATAGAGCGGTAAAATATAATAATAATAATAGAAAAGCTAAAATAAAAGTCTCAGTGCAGCTGAGAGGCAGGGTCATCAGATCCAGTGTCACGGCTGTTTGAGGGGAGTAGCAGCCCTCAGCACAAAAGTGCCCTTCCTCTCTGTCCTGAAGCCTGAGCGTCACAGCAGTGTCCAGGCGTAGCCAGGTGAATTCTGGAGACACAACAGGAAACCCTCTTCTAAGCCTCACTCTCACTCCACTTTGTTGTTTCGGTTGGCGATGAGACGGACCATTCCCTCAAAGTGTTTCCTCTGAAACATCTGCTGCCATATTTGAAATGCTGTGAAAAAAGTGACTCCACAAAAACTTTCTACACCAAACGATTAGACTTGAAATAAGAAATAAAAATGGGGCACAGTATTCTCTCACGGTAGCTTAAAATAAGAAGCAATACACTGAAAAATGTTAAATGTGATATTAGTAAAAATAAATGAATACAAAATCTCAATTGGAACGTATCAAAACTTTCCAAATTACGGGTGCTATTATGAATTTAAGTCATTTAAAGCAGTGAGGGCCAGATGCACACGCTCAGTAGCTCTCCATGCTTCGCGTTGCTCTGCTGGCTGATGACGGTAAGTGGTTCCGGGAGGTTGGTTGATATGCACAGCTCCAGCAGAGAGACTTGTGCATATGTCAGAGGAGTTTTCATATCCCCCAAAGACCACTGCAGTGAGACAGGGATCTGCCGAAATTATGTTTGATGGTACAGTTTTTCTCAATAACTGTATGTAGACTCAAATTATAAAGTACAAAGTAGGAGTAGCAGTAGTAGTAGGGCTGGGCAATTTTGCCTGCAATAAAATTGTCTATTTTTTTTCTCAAAAAATTAGATTTTTAATTTGATTTTCAATTTTTTTGCCCCCTCTCCACTGAAAATGTTCTGCAACTACAGAAGATGGTAAAAACTGAAAAGATTGTATTCAGTGATCATATTTAACCCACTGGCCATTGGGAAAATCTTTTATGAATGAAATGAAACAAACTGTCGCATTAAATATGCACCTCCCCATCCGCTGCAGGGCCCTGTGCTAAACTTTGGCCCCTGTGACTGCAGAGAGCAGCCTCTCTTGCATTTTTCTTGCAATTTCCAATGTAAGAAAGCGGGGAAAATAAAAATCAATTTTCATCCAAACAAATTGATTTTAACTTCAAATTTGATTAATCGATTTAATTGATATCGTGGTTCATCCCATGTTCAAACATCAAACATATGTCATATGACATATGTTTGATTTAACATGGGATGGAATGTTGAGAAATAATAATAGCTCCATTTAAAACACCCAAGGATACAGTGCAGGAAGTTAAAACATTAAAACAAAAAAAGGAAACAGTACAAAACTGGATGATGCTGACAGACAGAGTGACTGATTATGTGCTGCAGTATTGTCTGAACAGGTAAGATTTGAATCTGGATTTGATGTGTGTTTTGCAATTTGCACACTGTAGTAAAAACTTTATTTTTTCTTTGAGTGACTAAAAACTGTTATTTTGTTTCCAATTTTCCCAGACTTATTAGTTTTTGATATTTAATGGGAAGCTCAACTTACCCAGTGGCTCAACATACCCCAGTCTCCTTTAATGTAACAACATGTAACGTGAAAGCTGTAACCGAACCCTTAAACATTACACATTCTCGCATGTTGTCACATATGTACATATAGTATTAACAGAGGAGCCTAATTGGTCCTATATTACACAAAATAGACACTTGTTAAAATGTTGTTACCTTATCAAAAACATACCTGGAGTTGCGTTTCGTTTCATTCATTCCTTTATTATTAGTTTGTCTACATCTCCAAAGCTCAAAATGTTTTGTTCCACCTTGTGATGTCATGAAGTTTTCAAGTCAGCGGCTACTCCACCTTGTGATGTCAGAAGTTTTCAAGTCAGCGGCTACCTTTTACCTTTAGTTCAGTAGAGACTGGCAATTTCAGGTCTGAAACGATCCAAATGATTCTAGTGAAGGTGTAAGGAGTTTAAAAACGCAGTGGAGCATCTCCCGTATTACCACATGACGTCACAGCGTTTTCTGTTCGAGAGAAATCTCAGCCTAAATATGCAGGGTTTTGCACGTGTAAATGAAACAAAACCCAGCTCCAGGTATGTTTTTGATGAGGAAACGTTATCACATAAATCGGAAAATAGCGTGATATGAGCCCTTTAAGAATTATTAAAAGCGACGTCATTGAGCTGGTAAAGACAGTGCCTCCCTCACTGTTTTCCATGCCTCACTACGTTATTAAAAATGACACCAGGAAACAGTCTCCGCAGTGCCTCTTACACTTCCTGAGCTGTGGTCTGATGTGTTACTGAAAGAGAGGATTTCTATGGTGCCGCTTTGAAAATGTGTGAGCTATCTGCAACCTTTGCCACCTCTGTGCTGTTGTGGGCTTTGTATGTCACAGCCACTAATAAAGCAGAAATGCCATACACAGAAAACAAAGGTTACCGCGGCCGGTCTGATATTGTACTGTATCTTATTGTAAGGCTGTGTGGACTTTGAGAACGGAGCCTCATGACCAAAAGGACAGGACAGATACGGATTATGAGATTTCCCCCGCTCTGCAGCCATTGTTGACATTTCCTCGGCTTTATTTCGGCTTATTTCTAACAGTGGAGCAACGTCCAGACAGAAAACAATTAAAAAAGTGCAGGCTGGTTTATGTCCTAACTTTTATTCTGGGATTAATTTTGGTATTTCATTTTCAACTTAAAGTGCCCATATTACACTATTTTCTGATCCGTGTTATAATGTTGTTTCCTCATCAAAAACAAACCTGGAGTTGCGTTTTGCTTCATTCACACGTTTAACACACAAACCCTACATATTTAGGCTCATATTTACAGTTATTTTCTCAAACAGAAAACATTCTGTTCCACCTTGTGATGTCAAAAAGTGCTCCACAGTATTTTTAAACTCCATACACCTTCACTAGAATCAATTGGATAATATGAGCCCGGGAATTGCCGAGAATCTTTACTGAACTAAAGGTAAAAGGAGCTGTTAACTTAAAAACTACCGCTTCATGACATCACAAGGTGGAACAGAGCATTTTGAGCTTTGGAGATGTAGACAGACTGATACTAAAGGATTATTCAAACATGTGTGAATGAAACAAAATACAACTCCAGGTATGTTTTTGTATGCAAACACAGAACATATTTAGATCACCCTGTTACCTTTTATTGTTTTGCTAATGCTATATTCGCCGAAAATAACGTATTAACGCGTTTCGTAAGTTTCACTTTGTTCTTGTCGCTCTGAGTCCCCCCTCCAGAGTTGCCAGGTACGTGTTGTTTCCACGGAACTGGGCCAGCTTTTTAGGAGCTGCCACGGGTGAAAAACATTGTCAGCGGATTTGGCCAGAGCTATTTTCCATTTAAACATAGAATAATCCTAATAATAGTCCTGGATTTTGGTGACAAATCTTCATATCCAGAGCCATCAGCGTTTTGTGGAACTTCTATTTACGTGAGAGAGAGAGAGGGGGGAGGGGGCTGATCTGTGTCTCCGGGGGAAGCGCTACTTTCATAAATACTGGGGAAAATACAGCCGCGCCTTACGGTCTGCGGGTTTTGGGCGTTTTTTTTTTGTTTTTTTTAATGCTCTTGTGCGGGTTGGGTCGCTGAAGCCTGGCAACCCCGCTCCCCTTCATTTTGCTCCCCGAGTCACTCCCCAGTCAGAGCTCTATCATAACACAATCAGTGTGCATCCTGCTAATTAAACTAAAGCACATCGCATCAGGTTTGTCAAGTTGTTGCGTACAGTTTTGTATCATGTTTTTGTATATTTTTGGAGATCTGTCATGTGGGAGCATGGATGACATAGACTTACTTCTACTCATTTCACTAAAAGATACAAAACATCTTCCCTGTTTTTTTTTTTTCTAGTTTTTCTAAGTTTAATTCCTGGTTGGACACGGGCAGCAGATATAACACACACAGAGGTAATTCTATAACTGTTACCTAGAGAACATAAACAAGGGCCAGAACTTGTCTAAATTACACAAGAGTTATGATTAGACAAATAAAGATTAATGTCAACACTTTTGTTTTGTTAAATTAAGGTTCAAACTGTCAGAAAAATGTGTTTGTGTTAGAAAAAAAGGTGTGTATATTGTCCCAGCATTTTGGGTGGACATAGGTAAAATGATTCTGTTTTAGAACTTACTGCTAACTTCCTGTATTTTTATTTTTTTTTTCTTAACTTTTTCCCACAAACTGCTGGATCTATGTTATAATGTTCTGGAGTTGTGTTTTTTTTTTTTTTTTTCCATATACACATGTTTAACACACAAACTTTGCAAACACTCCGTTACACCTTGTGATGTCATGTGGTAATACAGGAAGTGCTCCACTGTGTTTTTAAACACCGTCATTAGAATCATTTGGATCATTTCAGCCCTGGAATTGCCAATTTCTACTAAACTAAAAGGTAAAAGGTAGTTGTTAACTTGAAAACTACCGCTTCATGACATCACAAGGGGGAACAGAGCATTTTGAGCTTTGGAGATATACGCGGATCAATAATAAATTACTCAGACATGTGTGAATGAAACAAAACACAGCTCCAGGGATGTTTTTGAGGAGATAACAGCATTATCACATAGCTTAAAGCTCACAAGAGTCCATTTTATTTAATATAGGACCTTTACCTGATGTAAAACTTGGATATATATATTTACCACAGGTACTAACCAAAACTACCAAACCAACTGACAATAATAAAAAAAACCAAACAAACATGAAAACTTGTCATGTACTATAAATACCTATATATGCCTAGCTTACATTTTGTGTGTGAGGAGGTACAGCCAGCGTGGGTCTTTTACCTCCTGGGCATAAAAAAAATAAATAAATAAAATAAACAAATAAAAAAAAATGCACAGCTAATAGTTTGTTGAACTGTTTATTTTAATGCATAGATAATCATTAATGAAAGTCACTCACCTCGACAGTTAGCTCAGAATCCCCCCAGGCTTTTGAAGCTGCTGCGAGAAGAGACGAACGCTCCCGTTACTGATCTTCTCAAAACACAAATACAGTCGTTGCAGATGCTCTTTGAAAGCATTCATGTACTGCACAATGCTGGAGGCTTCTTTGCAGACTAGTGCCAGCCAGTGTGCAGCACAGGCAACACACACCATCCAGGGATAAGAGGTTTGAAGCCGTTCGGCGACTCCATCGTGTCGACCTACGTTTGCAAGTTATTTGGATGAAAACCGTATATCACGCAGGTATTTAACAACAAAGAGCTGTGCGTTATGGAGTTTTAAATGCACAACGGAGAGTCTTATAGCACGACGACACATGATGGATGTCTGTAAATGTATAGGATATTAGTTATTTCTGCGTTTAAATCAAGCTAGTCCCTACATTCTAGAGTCAAAACAGTTGAGCATTTGTTAAATAAATGCTTATACTAAAAATTTAATTAAACTATGAAACTTCACGTTGACTCACTTACCCGTCATCACTGCTGTGCCATTAGCGCTGAGCCCAAGCAGAGCTTTTGTGGGGATTCTTTTTCTCCAGCGCTGCGTTTATGGTAGTCACAATCGTTTCAGCTTTTCCTTCAGAGAGTTTAATCGAAACTCAGGCATTTTCTTTAAAACAAGTGGGAAAACTACTGCGATGTTGTTGTAGGGTAAACAAGTTGTTCAGGAAACCGCAGGAAACGGCCCCCGGTGTGGCAGACTCTGCACGGCTCCGCTCGTGGCACTACCACTTTGTGTTCGATGTTGCGTACTGCTCCTGCCCGAAGATTGATGTATTAGGAGGATTAGCTCGAACAACGTCACAAACACTCCTCAGAGTAACAGCGCAACTCTGACCGTTAACAGGACCCTCTCCCCTTTTCCCTTTCACTAACTTTGTCACTAAATGCGAAAACACTGCTAGCATGTAGCGCTAGCCTTAGAAACCCGGGATAACTACAGAGACTTTACCCCACGGAGCCTAGACCCTGAGATTTGTTTAGACAACATTTGTTTTAGAGCACTTTTATCGAATGAAAAAGCCATATTTCCATGTGTAACAGGTTAACAGTAGTATCGAATTCCACCAAATCAGTTATTTTGATATTGTTTGATTTATGTACTTATGCTGCTATGAGTTTGTTTAAGTGTTATACATCTTTAATCTATGACACACTAATTTGGAGTCCGGACAAAATATAATTTCTTTGGTAATGAATGTTCTGTAAATAGATGAGTTCTTTTGTAAATCATTATGTAATATATTTTTTTTAATTATCTCCGCTGTGTTATAAAAGTTATCTAATTTTAATCAACATTTTATGAGCAAATTATAATGAAGGAGTTACTTTGTACACACACTTTGTTGTGTTTGTTGGTTCCCTTGACTCACAGCAGTTTGTGATTTTCCTGTTCGTTAAACAGTAAACCTTCAGAACCTGGACTGAGCCTCTGTCATCTTTACCACCCACAACACAATGCAGGGCCATAATCGAAAGGGAAGGATTGGTTACATGTGTGCACTTTAAATGTGTTTTTTAAAATAGTAAAAAAAAAAAAAATGAAAAAAATAGAAATAGAAAACCCAATTTCCATGTTTTAAGTTTTGATGTTACTGTAAAAAATGTATATTTTAGAGTAAGTATTACATTGTTAAAGTATTACATTGAAAAAGTATTCCATTGAAACTTAACTATTCATACATCCCCAAATAGCTACCAACTCAAATTTGACAAATGAAAAAGTCATTGTGGGGGCTTCGTAACGATAGCTGACAGTTCGTCGGGTCATTGTGCCTTTTCTAAACCACTATTATGAAGAAGTTCCTGGTGGCGTATTCTGTCGACGTGCCCTTTTCACAAATGTCTTTAAAATTTGGCAGCGGCACTTGAGTCTGGATAATTACGAGCTAATTGTGCTGTGATACGGTTTCAACCTGGAAAACGCTGCGTCTTATCAAAGGTCCATTTAAAGTCACGCAAACTCTGATATTAATGGTATGAAATGGCTCTAATGGACTGGGTTCACTTGACGTCACAACATTCTATTACTATAGTTCACAACTGAGCTGGAGCTGAATTCAGATTTTTTTTTTTTTTTTTCGCCAGGTTAGTGGTTAACATCTCTGCAATTACTGGGTCTAGCCGCACGAAACTAAAACTGTCCAATAACTAAAAGTGTTGCGTGCGCGAGTGTCGTCGGAGGGGCCGATGGCGCAGACTGGCAGCCGCGCTTCCATCAGTCCGCCCCAGGGCAGGTTTCACATCTGCTACTTGGACTGACATAGGTTAAACAAAGAAACCTCATCAAACTGTGTCCTATTTGCATGTGTGCGATGGCAAACTAATGGAAAATTTTCTGTATATTGGAATTTAAGGAGTTGAGCCACGTGTTTTGGTTTCTTTGGCTACTGTGCACTTCCTGATTACTGGACAATAAAACGCTTTATAATTAGATAGTGACAGCGCACAGCGGACTTATTTTGACCTCAGCTGCTCATACGATATATCTGAATAAATACACGGGAAAAAATTGAGTACAGGGTCTTTAAGATACATTCGATCAACAACTGATTTGAAAATTAGGTTTAGTTTTAATTAGTTGACAAAAACATCTGTAATTTTGGTCACCGTTTTCATCATCACTAAATATTCTTCATTTTGGGGTTTTGTTTCTGTTTGCAAAATATTACATCGACAATAACTATTTCGGAACATATTCGCAGACCAAATTAGCGCCGGCTCTCGACCTGCAGCCTTCGGTCCCTGGGCGCGGCACTAACCACAGCTGTGGCAGTCGGGGAGTTTCAAAATGCAATTTCCAGAAATAATGAAGCAATTAAAATTAAATGCCACCCATAAACACAGCCTAATCTGCCGCTTATTTGCATTTTGTAATTTATTGATTCAAAGCAGACGCCATGGCATGACTGAGACCACAGGCTTAATAGCAAAATGCGCATTTATCTTTCACATAGTTTTTCCCCTCCTTCTCCTCCATGTAACATCACACCATCTGTACAGTTTGGGGATTTTAATATTTTAATTGGTTCCATGTGATTTTGCCTCATGCAATTTTAATTAAGTGTTTCCGCATCACATTAGTTTTATGTTCTTAAAATCCAAAATGAGTCACTAATCTCACATCTGAAATCGTAAAAAAAAAAAAGCCGCGTGTCGGAAAAGCTTTGTTTAAGTGAAAAATCAAAACATTGGTCATTTAAATATTGTACATGTGAGGCAAGTGTGTAATTTCACAAGATTTGTTTTTGTTTATTCAAAATCTACTGGAGATATGCTTATTATTTAAAAAAAAAAAAAAAAAAGTGATTTTGTGAATAATGAAATTTTATTTTGTTTGAAAAAAATTGAAAACATGGTGATTTTCTTCACAGGAAGTTTCTTAGCAATTAAAAAAAAATCTTAATATTTTGAAGTTGAAATGTCTCATTAAAAAGTCTAATATTTTGAAAGCATCCCAAGTAATTTTAAACAGTGGGGCTTTTTTATCGGGCTCACAATTCCAACAGCACAATTTTGTTTTATCAGAATAATCCCCTTAGTATTTATTTATTTTTCTTCATTTTCTTTTCAGATTTCAGCTATTTATCACTGAAAACATACCGACAACTGCACTGAGTCGATTTAGTTTGGATGAAGTTATTATACTTAATACATAATGTTGTGTTGCTAAACGCCAGTGGCAACTTCCAGCTTGAGGTCAACAGGTTGCTGTAAAAGTAATGTTCACTGTTTTACAAAGTCATTGCAATGTGTCAATACTAAAGGAACACAGAAATATGTATGTTATATTCCAACTTTGCATATCTTAAACAGAGCTGGACAGAAGAGCCAAAATGTGGACAAGAGTAAGACTAATGTTACTTTACAATAGTATTACTCAAGTAGAAGTAAAAATGTGGCATCAAAAAACTACCAAGTACATTTTCCTCTGATCTCCGATATTTTGGTACTTATACACACAGCATGAAATATCCAAAAAGGTAAAGTCACAAATGTTGAATCTGATCATTTATATAACTGACTAGATGTTAGAACTCACTGTGTAGCAACAAAAACCTGCATTTTAACAATATAAATTTTAGCTGTTCCCATCTGTATTAAATAATATTGGCCTATAAAATGTTGTGATTTCCTTTGGTGTCTGAAAGTCGTGAAAAGTGCTTGTAAACTCGTCGTGGTGAATAATTAAAAATGTGTTAGTAAAGTAAAAAAATACCTTTTGACTGCTTGGACCGTTTAACTTGAACAAGTTCTGTTTTTCATGTTTTTAAGACAGTAAAAGTCAGGTACAGCGCCTTTAACCTGCCGTCCTGTGCCTCTCCTTTCAGCGCAAGTGTCCAGATGTATTTATGGTCCAAAATAATAGTCTTTCACATAAATTCAAGAGCGCCATAAATCAGGTCTAGTCTAAAGGCTTCACCTCTTACCCCATCCCCCTGCTCCTCCGAGCCCATGAGGGACCAAGACTGCTTTCCAGGCATTTTGAATTATTAAGCAGCGAAATGGAACCTTATTCACTGTGATAAATGAAATTATGTTTGGGCTTAAGCGTGACGAGCCCGGGAGCAGATAGACCAATGCCGTAAGTATTTGTGCTGGCTGATGAAGAGCCGGTCCACGTATTTTAGTCCTGTGGTGTGACACAGCTGCAGAGCACGTTACAGTGGCTCGTGATGACCCTCTAAGGCAAAATAATGCTTTCAATTAAGGTTTTGAAAAGAGACATCATGGAAAATGGACTTGTTTGGTCTGATTTATTAACTACTTTAATGGGGGTTTTCCTGCATAATTTACTTACAGTTGTATTTTGAGCGCTTCATGAATGTTTGATTAATCCTGTATTGTCCTACTAAAATTTCTCCAATTTTTGAGCTCTCAAGCCCCAAATGGTTTGAAATAGTTTGTTTTCGCCAACTATCTCCATTCACAGCTCTGGACTTTTTTTTAAGAAGAAGACTCGCTAACATAAGATTTGCATAGTTTGAAAAAAGAAAATATTGTGGCACCACCTGCTAGATAAGTTTAATTACATTCCTGTTTTTCCCTGTGTTCTCCTGTACTGTTTCCCCCCTCCATTCTGTGTCTCTGACCATGTCCCAATTCGACGGTTGCACACTTTGAAGTACCGTTCGAAGTACCGTTCGAGGTACCCGGCCGACGAAGGGTACTCCTCCATGAAGCCTCGGGCCGCGAAGGTTGTGCCGAAATGGGACAGACCTATGCCACGGAGCGTACTTCAACCACTGTCTGTGCGCTTACATTACGTAGCTTACGTTACGTCGCTTACGTTATGTCACCTAGCAACCATGACCTAAACGTGTAAAATGGACACTGAAATAATTACAGTTTTATTTTTAATTCTTTATTATTTCATAGAAGAGTGAAGGTGTCGTCGTCGCAGCCGTTTATTTCTGTTTAGATTGAATGAAGTAAGGAATTAATCTTTCCTTTTGAATATCAATAGGCAAATAGGTGTTGTTGTTTTTTTTTTCCAAATTGTAGCTAGTATTACATAACTTTAAGAAAATATACCTTGTTTCTCCCGTAGAAGAAGTCACGCGTGGTGCATGATGAGATATAGCAGTGCGCGAAGTCTGCTCGGATGCACGCTTCGTTTATGGCCGATCTCCATGGAAACATTGGAAACGCAGGGCACATTTGTCGGCCGCATTCGTCGGGTGCGTGAAATGGGTCAGGCCTTGTCGCGCCGGAAGTTACGTAAGTGCCCTTCAAATGCACCCGACAAAGTGTGCAAACGTTGAACTGGGACACGGCGTCTGTGTGCCTGAAGCTGGGCGGAGAGTCTAGCACCACCCTCACCAATGGTTTCCATCCACTACTCACCTGCAGCCCATTGCCAGTCAAGCTACAACCTCTGCAGTACAAAGACTCATTGGCTACGTTTACACTGCAGAGTATGTGGCCCAATTCGGGTTTTTTGTTTGTATTTGATTTTTTTTAAATAGTTGTTCGCATTACAACAAAAATGCGACTGCTATCTAACCATAATGTGAAAGGAATTTCACATTGTTCACATTCTGTTGTGTGCATGCGGGTCACTTCACAGTAATGTCACACCCAGCGCGTCATGTACGCGGAAGTAAACATGGCCCTGCTTCGTCTCAGTCCTGGCGTATTTGTGGCAAGTTATTTGAGCAACCAGAGCCAACATTTACCTCATCGAGCGATTTCTCAAAGCGAATCAAGAAGGACGAGGGCAAGGATTTTGGTTATGGCAGTCTGTGGGGCCCTTTCCATTTCCATTTGGAGGAGTGTGTGGATGAGGAGTCGGAGCCGTGGGACACTGATGTGAGCCGCTTCACTGACACAGACTTTTTTAATAACTTTCGGATTAGCAGGAGAACATTTGCCTACGTACGTGATCGCCTTTCCCCAACTCTTGCACGCCAGAACACTATTTTAATATCTATCAATGACATGTAAGTGGAATGAATGCAACATGAGCGTTCAGACCGCAGTCATATGCAATACATATCGGCTTTATGAACACATACGAATGAGGCCTGGGTCGTTTTTGAAAAAATCAAAGTTGAGCTATTCACACTGACATGAAATAATCAGATACAGGTCACACATGGGTGAAAAAAAATCTGATTTGGCCTAAAGTGTGAGCATAGACGTTCATCCACCCACTTCCAGATCGTCAGTTTATCCATCGTGACCCTGTTTTTGGACCACACCCCCAGGCCAACTCAGCCCCTGACCCAGCTCCCAGCACCCAGCCTTTCTCTTTTTTTTTTTTTTTAAAAAAACCTTTTTTTTTTTTTTTTAAATAAACCTTGTTAATTTTTTAGTCCACTTGTCTGCATGTTTCTGATCCATCAGTCGTCATAACAATTTCAGGCAAAGCAATAAAATCTCCATGGACATGGGCGGTGAAACTTTTACCAACGTTTCATAGCGACTCACTGGCAAATCCAAAAATTATATCTCTGTATTTTTTATTCAGAGGGATATCAATCTGGCCGCCACGCCCTCCGTCGTGTCTGCAGCTCATTGGTCATCTATCATTTTGAACAAAGTCAAAGTCTCTCACCTCAGATTAACATGTGGTTGGTTGATGGAAATGATCTTTGGCTACAATCCTGCATATTTACAGATACATGTTTTTTTTTTTTTGCAATGTCTTGTTTTTAATATGCATTGTCCCTTTAATAAAAGAGTTCAGTGCTTCGCTCATTGATTCTGCAGAAATCAACTGGTGACAAAAAAAACAAAACAAAACAACAAACAAAAAAAAAAGACTCTTTAATAAAAATTCAACTCCATAAAATATTATTTGGTTATTTACTTACAAAAATAGCTTCCTTTGTTTTCTGTGCAAATCATTCAACCAACATGCAGGAGATTTCTATAGGACTCCTTGTAGCTGGATATATTTGGTCTGACATGGACAAGGCGCAGACTCTTTCATGTTGCCTCTGTATTTCTCACTCTGACATAAAAGAACATCAGATAACATGGGGCTTCCTGTGCAGATCCCACAAACCCACTGCTCTGCTTCTGCTCTCCTATAGGAAATACCACTGAAACTGTCTGCAATAGTCTGTTTATCCTCCCCAAATAAAACCGCGATGTAATTAGCAATTTACGACAATCAGAGACAATGTGGATTTACAGTCTGAAATCCCAAAATACATTATGCAACAATCCATTTGTGCGAAAACAGATTCATTAAGAACTGAAAAACAAAAGCATTTATTGTTAGTTGAAGCAAATGCATTTTTATAATTTACCAACTAATACCTCATAAACATTTGACTTCTAAATGACCTAAATCAGGTCTACACTGATTCATAAAGGTGCACTATGTTACTTTTCTGGAGGAGGATTTGCCACCTGCTTATCTCCATGCATATGCTACTAATTTGTCTGGAATGTTCCACAATGTGGCAACGGGTGATGCCAACAGGCCAAGTAACAGGTCAGATCAGAGGAGAGGTAAGTCTGGTCTTTGGTCTCACTTTAGTCTCTGAAAATTGCTTATAAACTCATCGTGGTGAATTATCAGGAACGTGTTAGTAAACTGAGAAATACGTTTTACCTGCTTGGACCGTTTAAAATGAACAAGTTCTGTTTTCCATGTTTTTAAGACAGTAAAAGTCAGGTACAGCGCCTTTAACCTGCCGTCCTGTGCGTTTCCTTTCAGCGCAAGTCTCCAGATGTATTTATGGTCCAAAAAATAGTCTTTCACATAAATTCAAGAGCGCTATAAATCAGGACTAGTCTAAAGGCTTCACCTCTTGCCCCATCCCCCTGCTCCTCCAAACCCATGAGAAACCAAGAGTGCTTTCCCGGAGAGCCTGCTCACAGTTAGAATATATCTTCTAGGCAAAACAATAACATCTCCATGGAGACAAGCAGGTCACCGGAGGAGTTGTGCACCTATCACCGGGTCTACAGTTGAGTAATGAGCTAAAGGGCTTAAAGCAATACCATGTAACTTTATGGAGGTGGCACATATTCCATGGAATTGGAGATAGAGAAGTTTTAAGTCATTAATGTGGACTATCATAGCCAAAGGAACAACATTTCCATGAAAACAAGCAGAAAGACGAAGGAGGCCCTCTTCCAGGCCAAATAATAATCAGGTTTGTGGAGATGCAAGCCCACTCTCAGTAAGGACCATAGACTGTATATATAAATGGATAGCTAGCGTGGGCACGAAGCGTTTCCTCCGAGCTCTGGTTGCAATTGACTTTTATTTAAAAAAAAAAAAGTTGCCCCCTCTCTATTACGGCTGCTGTCAGGTTTCTCATTCTGACCTTAAAATGTTCGTATTAACCCACTTTATATGATCCTGGGGTCTATATTTCGCTATTCTGTCTGTAAATCAAGATATGAACATTAATAACAGACCAATCCAGTGCATGCTTTCCCTGAAGTCGCTCTCGCTAAGTGAGGTAAGGACACGTTTTTTCTTATTTTTTTCTAGTGCAATAAACACATCCATGATAAACAGACATGCTTTTATTTTAGTCTAATCTTTCCTTTTAGCCACTTGTCAGTCTATCTTTCAGGTTTGCGATGGATAAAGTGCTATGTGCAGCAAATGCTCTTATTTTGACACAAAATTCTGCTTTTATACTCTATGGGAAGACAAAATATTTTTCTAACTTTTACAACTACTCAGAAAAGGAACTAAGAAGAAAAAAATTGCTCATATAAATGGTTGAAAAACTGAGTGAGAATTAACATAAACAGCACTAGAGTTGGAGTGTTGACATATTGTAAAGTAAATAGCATTTCCCTGCCTCTGATTGATCGCACAGTTAAATGTTTTATGTATTAATATCATCTGAGACACAAGTGCATCCTCAGCATAGTGTGAGGCGTTCACTGATCAGATGAAATGCAGGAATATTGACCTTCGCCTTATACTCGAGAGATCTGGCATTTCCAGATTTTCATTATTTGCTCAAAACTTAAAACTGCAAGCACAGAGGTTAACTGAGGTCTTTGAAAAAAAACAAAAAAAAAAAACTATTTTAAAAGAACATCAACATTACTGAAATACTTTGATACTATATACTACTATTCTTTTCCATGGAGACAAGCAGGTGACTTTTTTTGAGCAATTAAAACATCTGTGATTGAATAAATGCAAAATTGATATGTTATGTTGATATGAAGATGTGCAGGTAACAGAAAAGAAAAGTTACATAGTACACCTTTAAGAATATGTCAGTATTTCCACTACCAGTCAAAAGTTTGGGCACACTTTGTTTTTTCTTTATTCTCATTACTATTTACATTGTGCATTCTCACTGAAGGCACCAGAACTATGAATGGACACATATGGAATGCAATAAACGAAAAATGAACTCAAAATAACTCAAAACCTATTTTAGATTTTGGATAAAAATAGCCACCCTTTACTTTGATCATAGCTTTGCACACTTGGCATTTCTTGACCCTGACAAGGCAGACCTGTGAAGTGAAAACCATTTCAGGAGACTTCAAGAAGGCCAAGGGTGCAGCGCTGCCAACAAAGTAAAGGGTGGCTACTTGGAGGATTTGGATATAAAATACACTGCCTGGCCAAAAAAAAAAAGTCGCCCCCTGGATTTAACTAAGCAAATAGGTAATAGGTTGCTGCAGTTGGTCAGGTCAAGGTTCAGCAACAGTATGTGCTCAAAGAATGAGGTCAGCTGACCACCTGAATATACTGAATGAACAGGTTATTCCATCAATGGATTTTTTTCTTCCCTGATGGCACGGGCATATTCCAAGATGACAATGCCAGGATTCATCGGGCTCAAATTGTGAAAGAGCGGCTCAGGAGCATGAGACATCATTTTCACACATGGATTGGCCACCACAGAGTCCAGACCTTAACCCCATTGAGAATCTTTGGGATGTGCTGGAGAAGGCTTTGCACAGCGTCAGACTCTACCATCATCAACGCAAGATCTTGGTGAAAAATGAATGCAACGCTGGATGGAAATAAATCTCGTGACACTGCAGAAGCTCATCGAAACAATGCCACAGTGAATGCCGTAATCAAAGCTAAAGGCGTCCAACGAAATATTAGAGTGTCTGACCTTTTTTTTTTGGTGGTGACTTTTTTTTTGGCCAGGCAGTGTATAAAAAAAAAAAAATCTGTTATTTCCAACTTTTATTTCTTTCCTACATAATGCCATATATCTTGCAGCAATCGAGGTCTTCAGAATGTATCTAGTGGGTGTGTCCAAACTTTTGACTGGTGTAGGTCATGTTTATAAAATCTTCATACCCTACCTTTAAATATATTCGTGTGCTCCTATTGGTGGTAATGCAATACATAGTGTTGGTTAAATGTAGGTCACTCTTATGGCTCCTCTGATGATTCCAGCATCACAGCGAGGTCAAAGCTTAATGTTGTGGCATTATCCTCATTATTGGGGCTTTGCATGTTAACAGGTGGTGTATACAGCTGCAGCCTCCCGCTTACACCGGGCACGCAGCCAGTGGCCATGGAGAAAGGTCACACATTTAGCGCTTTTTGATGATTTAAAACCAGGCACCCCGCTTGGTTGTACATGTGTTCTATGGGTGGGGATGTTGTCTGCGGTACCATATTTTAGCATTGCTAATACTGGGGGAGGAAACATCACAATTTAAACACATAAACTCCACCCACAACCGCATTTCAAATAGAGCTGCTAAACCGGGCAGTAGCTGGAGAGACTAAAGAAGAGAGTGAGTTGAGAGGAGGGGCGGGGTTTGGACATACAAGGAAAAGTGTGATTGGTGTAACAGGTATCCACGCTTCAAACTCCGCCCCTGTAGCCAGGTGTTTGTAATCAGAAACACCTGGCAATAATCAGTGAAGTCATGTGTGATGTCACCAACTACTGGAAATTGCAGAGGCCAGTGGAGGCAGCACAAACTCAGTTTTTGACTGTTTTTGAATGCAAAGGTGCAAATTTACCTAGTTTGCCCTAAAATTGCCAACTAGGAACAGTAGATAATGCTATTAAAACATCATATACACAGTTAAGTTCCACTTTAATATTTGTTTCATGGTTACTGACGCTATAACCAAACAGTGAAATCCTTATTTTTCAGACACTAAACTTTCCTCTTTTCTTACTGTGGTACCAACTTTTCAAAATCAAATCTTTTTTTAAAAAAGAGGTCCAAACTGAGCTGTGAGGTTTATTATTAATTTATAATGGGATGACATTTCAAACTGCAATCATAAAACCATATTTTTCATTAAAAATATATTCATCTTATTTGTTGCCGTGGGCGCCGCCATCGTCATTTGGGTTGTGTTGTATTATTATGCATGGGACCGCCAATCTTGACAGCAAGTTCTGTACAGACTACAAAGCCGTTTTAAAGCCTCCCAGAGAATCGGTACAGTGTTGACTTGCTGGAGCACATGAACATTGAACATTTTACATATATCAACCTACTTTATATCATATTTAACTGACAAAACTTTTCTAGAATTAAATTAATGGGATTCCCACTTAACCGGAAGTGCCACCACAACAAAAGTGCATTTTTTTTTTTTGTTTTTTTTCTCTATTTTCATTGAGTTGTTTAATAAAAAGTCTCAGGCAGAATGTGAATGCTAATAGTTTATTGGTCCATGTGACTTTAACACCTCCCGAGGCGCCTGACCCTCCTCCTCTGCTTCCTGGCCCTCCTTCTGCGAGGACGGGACAGTTTGCTGAGAGTGGGTCTTCTGCGTCGAGGCATGACGACCTATGCCATGATAATTTCTCACAGAACCATTTACATTCTACTCAGTGATGTCATTAAGAAGGGACGCCAGTGGAGATTGGGTAACTTTATTTAAAACACCGGAGTGACAATTGGAAAATGATACACTGCTGCTGTTGGAAATGTGTTCTAGACTTAGAATTCTCGCCTGCAGTTCAGCACAATTTTCACTTTCGACTCCTTTCGCCTGGACAGAGTAACTCCTTTGTACCCTGTGACATCAAAGCATAATCCATCATAAATGTTTCTCAAAATGATCGCCAACTGCTATGGGTCACCGCTGGTCACAGCTCCATCCATCGTGCAAAACTCCAAACACGAGCGTTCAGATTTGTTTATTTCAGTGATGTATGTTGTGACGCTCCCCTGCGCCCTCTGCAGTTAACCTATTACTCCTGTCTCATAATCTTTTCCATCTTACACTAGCGTTAGCAAATATTGAACTTTGTTGCAAATTAGCCGCTATAACCGCTCGCCTCAATAACACACTTTACAACTGACATTCAGATTGTGTCGCGCAAGTGCTGCTGCGAGACAAATAAGCCGGCACCTGCATATTGAAAAGGCAGCCATTCTACAGTCAAACCCTCTGTAAAGCCAGAAATTGCGTGTGAAAAAAACTGTTAACGTTGCGGATGGTAAGAACTCAAAATGAAGGAGATTGTTCTGGAGGAGGAGGATGTACCGGGTGCTTTGCGAGCTTTGCTTGTTAATGATCCTGCTAATTATCGTCTTTCAGAAGCCAATCCCAGCACAGTATATTGAATGTTTATTTCATGATATTTATGTCATTTATCTGGTCTCCTCACTAGTCACATGTAAAAGAGAATGTTCTGAGGTCACCAGATGCTTACCAGAAACAAGCAAGTTTGGAAATTTTCAACTGAAAGATGGATCGCCTTTAGCTCAGATGCCAGTTTCATGCTACTTATGATCTATAATACCTAAAGGCTTACACACTTAACAATGACTTTGAACAAGGCTTTGACCTCACCTAAATGTGGTTGATGGGTTGGCACCAACTGACACCCTCTGAATTATTCATAATTTGCGGTTTTTGAAGGTTAACGCTAACGGCAATAGGAAACAAAATATAAAAAGGGATGTACCGTATTTTCTGGACTATAAGTCGCACTTTTTTTCATAGTTTGGCCGGGGGTGCGACTTATACTGAGATGCGATTTATATGTGAAATATATGTTTTTTTCTTCATTATTATACATTTTTTTTGGCTGGTGCGACTTATACTCTGGTGCGACTTATACTCCAGAAAATACGGTAAATGTCCTCTCTGGTAACCACTCTGGGTATCTAGAGTCCCGATTTGCCCAACCCTCAATAGCAGTCCTTGATTCCTTCATGTTTCAACATGTTGTAGCTTGTCAAAATACAAGTAAATCGTTTTTCAAAGTACCTTAATCCACATGCAACCCTATCGGACTAGCGATTTGTCTTGATGTGATGTAAAAAATGTGACGCCCCACTCTATTTTTAGCAACTCAAACGTGAAAAGTGCTTTGGCTTCAATTGGTTGTAACTGAACACTATGGATGACATCACACTCCTCCAGTCCACTTCCTTCTTAGGAACCGGGCCGTAACATGTGAAACGCAGGAGTTCACTGGTCATCTATAGTTTAGAACAAAAGGAAATTTCCTTCACCTCAGATTAACAGTTTAGTGCTTTGCTCCAATCTGAGATGTTTTTCAGTACCCTGTGATATTTTTTTTTCTTTTCTTTTTTTCCTCATAAGCAGCCGTATTTGTTTTGATGCCATGAGACCATGCCTGTGCCAATCCACTTGTCAATCACACCCATCTGAACTTTGAGAGATGAATCAGTGATCAGACTCACATCTTCGTAAAGTACTGGATAAGTGCGTATTCTGGATCCCAGGCAAACGTTTTCCCGCAGTACCCCTTGAATTATTGAACAGCACGACTACGTATGTAAATCTATGGATATTGCAAAGCTCCTATTTCCGTCACTTACATTTACCGCTCTGATTCTTTAGCTCTCCACGGGCCCATGACTCACTCCTGTGTGCGCCTGTCTCTCCCAAACACAAAGGGAGCGTGCGCACACCGCACGGCCAGGGATCAATGCGCTGCTTCGGAGCGTGGGATCCCAATTTCGGTGCCCTCCAGGTGGGTAAGATCAGACCATACAGCCATACGACTGTACCAAATCCTCCATCTAATATTTACTCTGCCGTTTAGCGGTGGCAGCGGGTGACGGGGAGCGCTCGGTTTGTTCAAAGGGAAAGCCTGGTGGGGCGCTGGGTTAATTCACTAAAGGGTTAATATCGGGAGTAATTGGATTCTCGCGTAGGGGCAGATAGGGCACGAAGAGATAAGAGATGTTGTACACACGCTAAGCCATGTCAAAGATAACGAGGGTACCAGAGGAGCCAGGAATACGCCATACACTGTCAGTGCCTTAGCTGGGAAGGATTATGTATTGTGTAAATGTGTGTTTTTACCTTTTACTTATTTATTTATTTATTTTTAATCTGACTGTAAAATAGTTGGAATCAATTGCTTTCTGGAGCTTACATAAAGGTCCCGTACCCAATTTTTTCCCATGAATTTGAGTGAAACTTGTTTTGCCCCAGCGCAGATATATTGTATAAGCAGCTCTTGAGGTCAAAATATGTCCGCTGCTTGCTGGCTGTATCTACTTACAAAGCGTTTTATTGTTCGCTGATCAAGATGTGTGCGTTAGCATGCTAGTTGTTGTTAGCGTTACAGTTATGGCAAAAATCCGCACTGGTCTCTGAGAGTTGTGAAAAGCGCTTCTAAACTCATTGCAATGTATAATTAGGATGCTCAGAGTGAATACGTTAAGTGAGGAATAACTTTGCAAGCCAAACTAGTTTTGGTTTTTTTTATGTTTTTAAGATTAAAAAGTAAATAACTGGACCCTTTTTGTAAGCCCCAATCTCATCGGTTGATAATTGAATGCAGTGGCAGAGTGACAGTCGGGAAAAAGAGTGGCAATAGGCTGCCCACATGGGCTAGCAACCTATGTGGGCTGGTGTCGGGTGCCTTTGCTTAGTTTCATCGTGGGCCGCGAAGTGTTACCAAGTCGTGCAAAGGCCAAGTCTGATGCATCATTTTAAGCATAGACCAACATGAGATCTCAGCAACTTATTGTAATATACCCATTATTATTAGCAAAAAAAACAAACAAACAAAAAAAAAACAAACCTAAAATGCAGCCAAATACAGGAATTTAAATGATTTTTGCTAAATTCTCCCCAGACCCCCCTATTTATTTATTAAAAAAAAAAAAAATGAAAAAGAGAGCTGCTGGACTGGTGATTGTCCACTGCATTGCATCAAAATTTTAATAAATTATGACATTTAATAAAAGACATTGTAACATTCACATACTTTATTCCGACAATATAATACTACAATATAATGCAGAATTGATAATCCTTAGTACATTTCTGTCATCTATATTAATTATATTCATCAAAAATGTTTAAATCTTTGCGATATTAACAGACCCAAACAAATGAATGTAGATGTTCGTAGTGCTTGGGAAACTTGATTAAAATACAACCTCATTTCAAAAGTTGCGTCATTGGGGTTGTATTATTTTGCATGGAGCTGCTGATTTTGACACCAATTAAGTTTTATACGGACTACAAATCCGTGAGAATCGGTAGAACTTTACTCAAATTCTCCACTGAAATAAATGGGATTACCAGAGGTGCCACCACAACAAAAATGCGGTTTAACATTTAGAGGCACAAGTGGGCGGGGCGGAATAAGGTCAATAGTAAATAATGAAGTCCATAGAAGTCCACAGTTATAAATAGACTTTAGGCACTAAACTTCATTTATTAAAGAGTTAATATCAAGAGCGTAATTGGATTCCTGGTGATGGAGGAGATAGTTGGCACTGAACACAGGCTAACCTTAAGATAATGGTTTTATCTTTGCTGTGATGATAGTATACATACTGTGCAAAGGCTGTCCCGGCGACATTTAATCATTCCAGGTTCTTCTAGTTGACCAATGAGCACCATGTTTAGCAATGAAAACACACAAAAGCTAATCCTCACCACTTATTGTATAGTCTCAGGTAGCTGTCCTATCTCACTCCATCCATCTTCCCCTGTGTTTTATCAGAACTTAAACCAGACGTGGTGCTAATGAGAAGCTAAGAGCACGCTGTTTGTGGCCCCTTGAGATAAAATTCATGTCAAGACAACCAAGGGCTCCGTGAGGGTAAAACAGCAGTGGCTTTAACCATCTATTCAGTTTTTCTCTGCTAAAATGATACCAAAATACTATGTTATATATTAGTGTGCAACATATTAAACTTTCTATAGTTAAACATTGAGCTGGAGGACAGGTGGAATTCTATGGTAGAATTTGGACGTTAAAGTGGAACTAAACACCAAATTGACTTTGTTTTGCTACTAAACTGTGTACGTGGTGTTTTAATATCATTGCCCACTGTCCCTAGGTACATTTGCAGCTTCCGGGTCAAAAACCAAGTTTGTGCTTCTTCCAGTGGCTACTGCAATTTCAAGTACTACGTGACATCACACAGGACTGCCCTGGTTACAGTCAGGTGTTTCTGATTACAAACACCTGGCTGCGGGGGCGGAGTTTGAGGTGTGGATACTTGTTAAACCGATCACACTGTTTCTCATATATCCCCCCCTCACTCTCTTCGTCCTCCTTAGGTGTTAAATCCCACTTTAATTGTCACAAAATGCAGATGTTTGACCTAGTTTGTGGTTAACATCTCTGTAATTACTTGGCCTATCCACATAAACAACACAGCACATGGTGAAATATTTGTTTAACAATATAACAAAAAAGACATGGTATTATTTAATCACAGACTTGGGATTGTTGTCAGGTGCATTCACACTTGCACATTTAAGATATAACACCTAATTTGGATTAAACTGGGACTAAGGCTGAAACTAAACTAAAGTACTGAACCAGGACTAGAACAGGACCAACCAAAGTCTACATGAGGACTTAAGTGTGCCCAAACCAGGACCAAATAAGTGTGAACGCACCCAGAGCCAGAAGATTAATTGATGTCAATACAGTGCAGCGTTCTGAAACATACTGAATAAGTATCCGGGATGCCTTCTTGCTCACAGGGTCATTTGTGAGAAAATATGGAAATATCTGACATGGGGTACAAAAACACGAAACAAAAACAGAAAAAAACACTATAGCCTAAAACATGACAAAATTAGTTGGAGTTGGAATTCATTTTTTTTTTCAAGTTTTCCTTGTAAACTGTTTAGTGTTCAGTGTAATGGGAATATTCTATAAATAGACATGACTAACCAGAGGACACATTTAGTGTTCCTTTTACTTATGAACTGAATTTTTGGACAATCGATTTCCCTCTGGTCTTTTCTTATTCAAACTGTAGCTGCTCTGTCCATATAACAAAGTACAATTTCCTTCTTTAAACTTCTCTAAAGTTGTAGCACTAACTCTACACTTCCCGATCCATTCAACGCTGCAGGTGCCTCTGATCACAAAATCAATAGCTTTCACTTACCTCACTTAGTGGCACTTCGCGGTGTATTTTTGGACCCCCTTTAGTTTCGACCATTGCCTTCACAGACCTGTTAGAATGCAACCTTTTATCATGGGAAAATCAGGCATACATTTGAGAGCACAGTCTGTACCCATGTTGAGCCAAAAATGTACACAAGCAGCTACTAAGTTCACATATCATTTGGAAACCAAACTGGGCAATTTAGATCAAGTGGCACCACAGAGAGTCAATTCAAATACATTCATTTTGTCAATTTTCTCGTGATGGTGATGGAGGGGTCTGCTACCTGCATGTCTCCAAATATGTTCTGTTACTTGAAATCCCTCAGTTGTCCAGGTAAGATCCAAACAGATAAAAGGCAGTGTTCCAGACCAGAACTGAAGAAGCCATTTGGATGAGCAGGAAAATGTCTTCACGCTAAAACTTGACTGAGTTGAATTTTTCTTTTGCTACCTAATTCTGTAGGCAAATAGACCTACTTAACAAACAAACTATAAACAAATAGTTGTGTTAGGTCGTTTTCACACATATTAGAGTTCTCTGTGGAGCGACTCCACTGTGCACAAGATTGATAGACTTAGTTCTTGTTTCTGTTTACTTTACTTTTGGGTCAGCCTTGTTCACGTACATCGCACATCATCCACTCCAAACACCCACCACGAGCCATGTGAGAGTCCATCAGCTGATCGGCAAACGTATTTCTATGACAGCGCGCTTCAATGGACAGAGCCCGTAAATATGCGCGCACACGCTCGCTTCGCCTATAGCGGTGGTCTTTTCTTTGGCTGTGGCTAAATACTCCGAGAGGACTGTACGGGCTGGTGGTGGAGGCTTTTTGAACGACACACAGATAGACCCAGGCTCACCTGTGCAGACAGAGGCAGGAGGAGACAACTGATATTAAGTTAATCCAATAAACGTGTCAAATAGCAGCTCTGTATATATGTGATCTTTGCCCAATTCCAAGCACTTTTACTGTCACAGCGGACTGCGTAGGTCGGCCCAAGGTCGCCCGAGGTTGGCCGCGTTCACACCGGACTCGCCCCGCGCCAGAGTGCGGGTGGAGCTGCCCCGAGACCTCCTGTTTCAAGCGCTCTGGCCATTTACTCCGGCCCAGAGTGCAACCGTTGGGTTCACACCAGTCCAAGCGCACTGCTCTCGGAAGGAATGCTCTTTTACGTCGACCTAACTAGTGGCAGTGTGAAAACGACCTCAGTCTCAGTGCAGTTAGCTCCTCCCCCTGCAGATAGATATACGGCAGTGTTCCACCATTAACCCTGACCCATTAACCCTGACCCTGAGTGAGAGCAATATTTGATTTGAACGTGTTAACCTCATATCTGGAGACACAGTTAGGTCGCATTTATAGAATTTCAACACAACATCTTACATACAGGTCGTTTAAAGGTCCTATATTAAGCAAAACTGAGTCTTGAGCTTTACGCCATGTTAGAATGCTGTTACCTTCTCAAAAAAACATACCTGAAGTCACACATGTTTGAGTAACGCTGCATTATTAGTTTATCTGCATCTCCAAAGCTCAAAATGCTCTGTTCCACCTTGTGATGTCATGAAGTGGTAGTTTTCAATTGCATTCCTGAAATTATCTAAATTATTCTAATGAAGTTGTATGGAGTAAAAAAAAAATGCAGGATTTGCATTAAACGTGAGAAAGAAACAAAACACAACTTGTTTTTGATGAGGAAACAATATAGATCAGGAAATAGCGTAATATGGGCCATTGTTCACCCCGATCACAAGGTAAAGCATTTGATTGACTCAAGCAGTTCAGACAGTGAGGTATATTTGTCCAACAGACAGACAAATCACATCCATCTGAAGGTAGTGATGTCGCCTGCCTCCTGCTGCTCTGGAGCCCAGCTGTTCCTTTGTGTCTAACCACATTTGTTCAGAGACAATTCCTTTTTTCCTCTGTTTAAAGTGAATCTCAGTGAAGAAGCTTTCAGCTCTAATTGTATAGTGCAGGCTGCTGAAGTCAAGTTTATATAATCCCATGTATCAGACAGTATAGAATTGAAAGGTTGCATGTAGGTTTAGACTATCAGCCTGTCGTTTTGTGGCTTTATCTACCGCTTGAAGCATATAACTTATTTTACTAAAACACGCTGAAGATGTAAGATTTTACTAAAAATAAGTTTGGCCATTTTTAGGTTGCAAATTTGACTTCCTGGTTGGATACTCACTCTAGGGGAATTCCGTAATTGATACCTAGTAGCGATGTTGTACACACAGACGTTATAATTTGACAAGTAAAATGATAAGAAACCGTTATTTTGTTGAAAATGATGTTTAAAGCATCAGAAAAAATGTGTTTCTTACGTGTAAATTGTGCCTAGAATTATCCAGATGTTTTAGAACTCTACTTCCTGTGACATTTTTTTTTTAATTATTCTTTTCTTCACAAACTGCTTCTTGATTGGTATAAAACTATAATTTATATTGACAACAGGTATTATTCCACCAACTTAAGTAGAAATTAAAGAATCGTCAAAACCACACGCACATCGTCAAAACTTTACCACGTGGAAAGAGAGACTATCGCTATAAAACATGATATACTAGTTTCATCAATAGTTTGCATTCACAACATCTTGTATACTCTATACAGAAGACAGAATGGGAAACAGCTCATTGGTCATCTACTATTTAGAACAAAATCAAAATTCTCTCACCTCGAGTCACTATGGGTGATTCTCAGATTTTGAACTAAATAATCAAAAAGAAAATTCATAAATACTGAACATATTTATTTATTTAGATCCACAAACTTGTGGTCAAAATGGTAACACTTTATTTTACACTAACCTTGATGCACTTCTCACGTGAACCCAGCATATTAGGTATCGGTTGCTCTGTACTGGCAATACTGAGGAATTTGGAATTTTGAATTGAGCCAGAATGAGTCTGGTAAAAGTGGATGAACATTAATGTTCCCTCGTCATGTCATGAGTATTCTAGCGATCTCCCCTTATGGTTAGCAGTACAATCCAGCAGTCCAAAACTCAGCTCACAAGCCTACATCACCAATGCTCCTGCACGACAATTTTCCACAGATATCCAAACGCATAATACAAAACAATACACTACAACTTCACAAACCTCATGTGATGTGCAGTAGTTGTATTAGTGGAATGCACGTAGATTGTTAAATGATAGCTCTATGAAGGAGGAGCAAAGGAATGGTGATTTAAATATGTCATGTATTAGCAATTAATACCCCATTGAAGTGTAATATCCCCTTTTAAAAAGCTCAGAAGCTCTGTTTAGAAGAACACGAGATTACTCAAAAATGTTTGAATGAAGTAAAACAAAACTCTGTGTGTGTTATGTATGTTGCATCATGTTTACAAAGTTAATCTGACATAATTTCCAACTTTAATATCAAATTCTATTCATAATATGAATAGGGTTTAGCTTAGAGGAGCCTAAACATTCAAATTCATTGTCACACCAAAATACCCCCCTGTTCCCTTGCTTCTAAAACATGTCTGATGAGTTTCATTTGCATCGCATTGCTCCGAGTCTTACCATTCTCCAACGCTTTTCAGCTCTGATTGCTTTAGTAAAAATGCTAAACGATGTGTTATTAAACTACTTTACCCGCGCTAATCACCCGCTCTGCCCTCCAACGCTCCGGCAGCACAGCACCGCGTCACACTTTTAAACCTTAATTAAAAATAAGAAAAGACAGCTAAAAAAAGTAGTAGTTGAAGAATCGCATTTAGTGTCTGCAGCCCCGTAGGGTAGAAATCTGTCTCTTTCTCTTGTGTAAATGGAGCGCACCTAGCTAGCTCACTGCAGAATAATCAGGAATTAGGGGATAAAGTCAGCCGGTGTAGAGGGGTATAGGAGCTCATGTCGCCAGTGCAAGCCTCTCCAGAAAGCCCTCCCACTGTCCTCCGGCACAGTGGCTATGCTCTGTTTGAAGACAGGATTAAAAAGGCTGTGAAGAACGCTGCAGTTGGTGAATAAGAAGCATTCTGTGTCATCCTATAAGCTCCGCCACTTCAAGATAGTTTCCTTCCTCTCCTTCATTCGATTTTATCTTTTTGAATGCGCTAAGTGGCCTCGCAAGCTCGTATATATGCATGGTTATAAATAGAGGTGGGAAATATTGACACAAATTAGCATCTCAAATAGGGCTGTCAAAAGTATAGAAAATCACATACTAATCAATACTAAAACTAAAATTGAAACTAGATACTTATTTGAGCAAATATTGATTCTAAAAAAGGCACATTCACAGGACAGAAATGAACTTTTCCTGAATAGCTTTAGAATGATCTTGAGTATAAGACCACATGGACTAGTATACACCCCTGGACCACTATGGAACTTACCTGGACGACTGAGGGATTAGTGAATAATTATGGACCCATCTCAAATCTGCCGTTTTTAGGCAAAGTCCTCAAAAAAGTTGTTTACCAACAGCTTACTGACTTCCTCCAAATTAACAACTCCTTTGATGTTTTCCAGACAGCACTGAGACTGCTCTTATCCAGATGACAAATGACATCCACCTGAACACTGATGCAGGAAAAGTCATGACCCTATTAGATCTGAGCGCTGCTTTTGACACTGTCGATCATGGGATCCTCTTACAGAGACTAGAGGACTGGGTGGGTATCTCTGGTCCTGCACTAAATTGGTTCAAGTCCTATCTAGAAGACAGAGAGTACTTTGTTGACATTGGAAACTGTCTCAGATAAAATGTCCCTGACCTGTGGGGTGCCCCAGTGGTCAATCCTGGGACCTTTTGTTCAATCTCTACATGCTGCTGTTAGGCCAGTTAATACGCAGCAATGATGTGGTCTACCACAGCTATGCAGATGACACTCAGATCTATGTCTCACTGGCAGCAGGTGAATATGGACCAGTGGATTCACTCTGCCACTGTGTGTATTCAACAGCTCAGTGTGTGGATGCAACAGCTATGCGATGACACTCAGATCTATGTCTCCCTGGCAGCAGGTGAATATGGACCAGTGGATTCACTCTGCCACTGTGTGTATTCAACAGCTCAGTGTGTGGATGCACAGCAACTTTCTCCCGCTAAACTCAGACAAGACTGAAGTCATAGTTTTTGGCAAAGACTATGACTTCATTCGTAGAAACAAAGAGAAGGATTGGGCGGCAGTCGAGTACGGGTGTCTCGACGACCCAGTCCATGGACACAGCATCTGGTTGTGGCGACGTGGAACGTCACCTCGCTGGGGGGGAAGGTGCATGAACTTGTTGAGGTTGAGAGGTACCAGCAAGATATAGTGGGGCTCACCTCCACACACAGCTTTCAACGGGGCTTTCAACTCACCCCTCCGGGAGAGCTTCTCCCAGATCCCGGGGGAGGTTGGAGACATTGGGTCCGAGTGGGCCATGTTCTCCACCTCCATTGTCAATGCGGCTGCTTGTAGCTGTGGTCGCAAGGTCTTTGGTGCCTGTCGTGGTGGCAACCTCAAACCCGGTGGTGGACACCGGAAGTAAGGGATGACGTCAGGCTGAAGAAGGAGTCTTATCAGGCCCTGTTGGTTTGTGGGACTCCCGAGGCCGCTGACAGGGCCAAGTGTGCTGCACTTGCAGAGGCAAAAACTCGGGGTTGGGAGGAGTTCGGGGAGGCCATGGAGGAGGACTATCGGTTGGCCTCAAAGAAATTCAGGCAAACCGTCCGACGCCTCAGGAGGGGGAAGCAGTGCTTCACCAACACAGTTTACAGTGCGGGTGGGGAGCTGCTGACCTCGACTGGGAAAGTTGTCGGACAGTGGAAGGACTACTTTGAGGATCTCCTCAATCCCACCGTCACGTCTTCCGAGGAGGAAGCAGAGACTGAGGACTTGGAGGCGGACTCATCCATCACCCTGGCTGAAGTCACTGAGGTGGTTGGCAAGTTCCTTGGTGGCACGGCTCTGGGGGTGGACGAGATCCATCCTGAGTATCTTAAGTGTCTGGATGTTCTGAGGCTGTCTTGGCTGACACATCTTTGCAACATCGCACGGCGGTTGGGGACAGTACTTCTGGATTGGCAGACTGGGGGGGTGGCCCCTCTGTTTAAGAAGGGGGACCGGAGGGGGTGTTCCAATTACA
>KN469737.1:0-15800 GCA_000787095.1 Periophthalmodon schlosseri
CCCTCTCTCCCTCTCTCTCTCCTGTCTTGTCCTCTTCACCTCCTCCTGTCTCTCTCTTTTTGCCCCTAGCGTTTTGACTGCAGTAGCGGTGGAGCAGGGGAGCTAGCCAGGAGCAGCTTTAGGGGCTCTGGCTCTTTCAGCCTTTGACGAGCATGGATGTGCAAATACACACCGTGACCTTGGTAACTGCGGCGACCGGCCTCATTTCAAACGTTTGGGAGGAGATGCCGCTCCCCATCGTGTGTGAATCAAGTGGACTCACAACACAGAATATGCAAATGGACATACTATATATAGAATGAACTTGTTGATTTTTTTATTTATTTTATTTTGTATTGTTAAATGTTGAAATTGTTTTTTTCATCAAATATTGGCAAAACACCTTAAATTAACTCAAATGTTGTGTAAAATTTGATTATTTTGAGCAATGTAACTGATTTAAAGCAGACATATTGTGCTTGTGTCTGCTGTATAGTTATAATCTATGACATTCGTGGATCATTATGTTATAATTTGCACATTTTAAATCACAATGTTCATCTAAAACGACTTATTAAAAGAAACAAGTCCGCTGATTTCCGCGTTAGAAAACTGACGTCTCTGTAAACGTCACAACAAAGAGCCGTGTAGCTGTCGGCCCCTCATGTGGATTGCTGCACATCACACCAGAGCAGTGGATTTTTTTTTTTTTCATTTGAACCAAAACGACTACGCAAAGCTGGCAATTAAGAAAATAAAATTTAAGAACAGTACGTCACAGTGGGCGTATGCCGGTGGAGGTGAAAACGGGAGTTGACCGGGAATATGGCGTCCTGAAAATAAGCACGTTAAGATTGTTCAAACATGCACGAATCACTCCAAAAACAACTTCAGAGGGTAAATGAGAAGGAAACAACTATAACATGGTTAAAAGCTCTGAAAAGTCGATTTTGCAGAATAGATCTGCTTTAAATGATTAATGGAAAATACTGAAATATCATGGCCTAAAAATTAACATATTAAGCTGCAGCAATTTCCTACAAAATCACACCAAATTAGCTTAAAATGTATTTAAAACAATGAGTCATTAATGTGATTATTTGGAGCAGTAATGGCTGTTTTTCATGCATAATTTAATGATTGAAATAGTGTAGGTAAATATGACCATATCCGTATATTAACATGTAGCAAACAGACACTTTAAAATCTTGTAAATACATTCTCAAACTACATCTTGCTTCATATGAATGTCTGCATGAACTCCAGGACTTATGACAAAAAACTCATATATGCAAAGTATTGAAATCCCCCATAGACTTTGATTAACATGCAGAATTTCATTATGCCTCATGAAAACCTGTTGTTTCCAACTATGGAAGTCTGTGTGAATGTGGACGAGCACGAGGCTGGTTCCTGTACCTTTGAAAAACTTAGAATGAAATAAAAAAGTGAAAAACTCTCTTTCTCGCTCTCTCTCTTTCTCTGTCTCTCTCTCTCTATTTCTCTGTCTCTCTCTGTCTCTGTTTCTCTCTGTCTCTCTTTCTGTTTCTCTCTGTCTCTCTCTTTCTCTCTGTCTCTCTCTCTGTCTGCCTCTCTCTGTCTCTCTCTCTCTCTGTTTCTCTCTCTTTCTCTCTGTCTGCCTCTCTGTCTCTCTCTCTCTCCCTGGAAATTTGCTCCTTAATTCTAATTATTCTTAATTACAGTCTTTTAGGTGTAATTTCATGTGACTGAACAGACTAAAAGGATCACGCAAAGTCAAAGTCTCTCTCTCTCTCTCTCTCTCTTTCCTCTATCTCTCCCCCTCTCTCTGTCTGTCTCTCACTTTCTCCCCACGCTCTCTCTCCTTTCCTCGCTCTTTTACTCCCTCTCTTTCTCATCCTCCCGCCCCCCGTCTCTCTCCCTTTCTTTCTATCCCCCTACCCTCTCTCTCACCCACCTCTCTCCCTCTGTCTCTCCCTCTCCCCCTGTTTCTCTCCGTCTCTCTTTTCTCTCTTTCTCTATTTCTCTCTTGTTCTCTCTCTCCTTTGCTCTCTCTCCTTTGCTCTTTTTCTCTCTTACCCTCTCTCTCTAGCTCTCCCTCTCTCTCTCCTCCTCTCTCTCCTCCCCCACCCTCCCTCCCTCCCTCTCTCCACCTCTCTCCCTCCCCCTCCCTCTTTCTCTCCGTCCCTCTCTCTCTCGCACACTCCCTCTCTCTCTCCCGCCCTCTCTTCCTCTCTCTCCCTCCCTCTCTCCCTTTCTCCACCTCTCTCCCTTCACCTCCCTCCCTTTACTCCTCCCTCTCTCTCTCCTTCCCTCTCACTCCCTCCCTCTCTCCCTTTCTCCACTTCTTTCTCCCTCCCCCTTCCTCCCTTTACCCCTCCCTCGCTTTCTCCCTCCCTCTCTCTCCCTTTCTCCATCTCTCTCGCTTTCTCTTTCTCTCTCTCTCTCTCTCTCTCCCTCCCTCCCTCCCTCTCTCTCTCTTGTGTACCAGTGTATGGCCCTGCTCTCAGCACAGTTGTGGCATAAGCAGAACACAGCAGTGACTCTGAGAATAATCTACACTCCCCAGAAAACTCCTTCAGCCACAGCACACAAACCTGGAGAGCTCATATCTCTCCTCTCTCTCCCTCAGGCTGTTTCACCCCTCTCTACTCTCTCTCTTTTCTCTCTCCTCGCTATCTCTTTCTTCTTTCTCCCTCTTACTCTCTCAATCTCCTAATTCCCTGTCCCCTCTCCTCTGTCTCTCTTGTCTCTTTGCTTTTTCTCTTCATCCCATCTCTCTTTCCCCCTTTTTCCTTCTCTCCTTTTTCTTGCTCTCTTCCTTCTCTCTACACTCTCTCCCCTCATATCTCTCTCTTTTCTTTCTCCTCGCACTTCCACTTTTATTTCCGTACTTTCTCTCTCTCCTCTTTCTATTCCCTCTCTCTCCCCCACCCCCCCATCTCTTTTATTTCTCTCTTCTCCCTCTCCTTTGCCTATCTACCCTTTCAACTTTCTCTCCCCCTGTTCTCTCTCTCTCTTCTATCCTTTGCAGCTTTCCCTTCAATCTCTCCTTGCTCTTTCTCTCTTCTCTGTTCTCTCTCTCCCCTCTCTCTCTATCTCTCTGAAGCAATGAGAGAATGGATTTTTGGTTTGGTTTTGGAGTTTTTGGACTGAATGTTTAGGTAGATCAGCAAACAGAGAATTACAGTAGCCAATTTTTCTGAATCTGAGTGAGATAAGTCGGGTCGGGCCTGTGCAATGTTTCTGAGGGGATAAAAAGAGGTTTTGGAAAGACTATTAATATGTTTGGAAGAATTTAGGTCTGAATCCAGCTAAACATCTGTGGACAAGTTCACAGGGCTTGATGAGCAGAGGGGCTAAGAATGAAAACTTTCTCTAAGGTGTTTAGGCCCGAGTAGCAAAATTTCAGTTTTGTCTTGGTTTAATTCGCTCTGTGCACAGTAGCACCTGGCAACCACATCACTGTTAGCGTCACTACTTCCTGTCCAATTTTATCTCTATGAGGTTTTTGCTGAGTCACACTAAAATGAATAAATATTTAAAGTTCAGGCAGTGGACGGGGAGCTGCGGGTGGATGTCACTACACGCTACACTAAATACTACACAAATAAAATGAAAACTTCACTGGAGGACTCTTCTGTGTCTAGAAAGAGAGATGTTTATGTGCTAACGCTAATGCTAATTTTGAGGCATAACACGTATTAAAACAACACGCTACAAACTGAAGTATTCTACATTCTAAAAGTTTGGGTAGTCTTTAATTTAATTAATTTGAATTTTAATAGGTTGTTTATTTTATATTTTCCAATTTTAATAAAAGTGACTGTTAGCTTTGAGACACAGTTAGCTCTGTTCATCCAGGAGCTTACACTGTTGATACATTTTGTGAGCTCATTTATAGGGTTGAAATCACTGTAAGAGACTGATATGTACAGTATATGAATGATAAGTCATGTGATAATTAATGTTTGATTATGGAACCAAGGGGGACCATATAAAGATTAAATAGAAGAGGGGCTAGAACACAACCTTGGGGAAGTCCATAGGGCATGAAAAAGGCAAAATTACAGATTGACACAGAGAATGAGATTTATATCCCTTCCCTCCTCACACTCTCTCTCTTCATCCTCTCTTCCCCGCTACCTCTCTTCACTCTCTCCTTTACCTTACTCTCCCCTCCCTCCCTGTCTTCACTCTTCCCTCTGTCTCACGTTCCTTCTTTACCCCCCCTTCCACGGTCTTTAATCCCTCCCTCTCTCACTCTCTTCCCTCTCTATCCTCTCCTCTTCTCTCTCTTTTTCTCTCTGTCTCTTTCTTCCTCTTTATCCTCTCTTCTCACCCTCTCTTTTCCTTTACTCTTTACCACCCTGTTTTCGTTGTTCCCTCTCTCTCGCCTTCTTTACCCCCGGTTCCACGCTTTAATCCCTCCTCTCACTCTCTTCCTTCTTTATCCTCTCCTCTTCTCTCTCTGTCTCTGTCTTCCCTCTCTATCCTCTCTTCTCTCTCTCTCCTTTCCTTTACTCTCCCCTCCCTGTCTTCATTGTTCCCTCTCTCACTCTCCTTCTTTACCCCCCTCCTGCACTCTTTAATCCCTCCCTCTCTCACTCTGTTCCCTCTCTATCCTCTTCTCTTCTCTTTCTTTCTCTCTCTGTCTCTGTCTTCCCCTTCTATCCTCTCTTCTCTTCCTCACTTTTCCTTTACTCTCCCCACCCTGTCTTCATTGTTCCCTCTCTCGCCTTCTTTACCCCCCTTCCACGCTCTTTAATCCCTCCTTCTCTCACTCTCTTCCCTCTCTCTCCTCTCCTCCTCTCTCGCTCTCTCTCTCCCCTCTCCTCTCCCTCCCGTTTCCATTACTCTCCCCACCCTATCTTCATGGCTCCCTCTCTCTCACCTTTTTTACCCCCATTCCATGCTCTTTAATCCCTCTTTACCTCACTCTCTTCCCTCTCTATCCTCTCCTCTTCTCTCTCTTTCTCTCTCTCTGTCTCTGTCTTCCCTCTCTATCCTCTCTTCTCTCCCTCTCCTTTCCTTTACTCTCCCCACCCCATCTTCATTGCTCCCTCTCTCTCGTCTTCTTTACCCCCCGTTCCAGGCTCTTTAATCCCTCCTTCCCTCATTCTCTTCCCTCTCTATCCTCTCCTCTTCTCTCTCTTTCTCTCTCTCTGTCTCTGTCTTCCCTCTCTATCCTCTCTTCTCTCCCTCTCTTTTCCTTTACTCTCCCCACCCTGTCTTCATTGTTCCTTCTCTCAAGCTTTCTTTACCCCCCGTTCCACGCTCTTTAATCCCTCCTTCCCTCACTCTCTTCCCTCTCTATCCTCTCCTCTTCTCTCTCTTTCTCTCTCTCTGTCTCTGTCTTCCCTCTCTATCCTCCCTTCTCTCCCTCTCTTTTCCTTTACTCTCCCCACCCTGTCTTCATTGCTCCCTCTCTCTCGCCTTCTTTACCCCCTGTTCCACGCTCTTTAATCCCTCCTTCTCTCACTTTCTTCCCTCTCTCTCCTCTCCTCCTCTCTCTCTCTCTCCCCTCTCCTCTCCCTCTCGTTTCCATTACCTCATCTCTCCCGTGAATTCCCAGCTACAGTACATATGGAAAAATGGCCGTGCCTGGTTTGGATGGTTTGCTGGGACTGGGAGCGCCTGCCAAAGCCAACACTGTTTTACTCCTCTAGGGAGACCTGCAGCAAATTGGACTTGGATTATTTCACATTTCGAACCTGTTTTTTGGCTTTCGCTCGCTATAAGTTCCCAACAGTGAAACTAAAAACTGCTCTATCCATTTCTGTTTAAAAAATAGCACCTATACGGCAAAAGTAAACAGTGCAGGAATCGTAACGTAGTTGAAACGGAGGATTGATTTCCAGTGTAAACAGGCAGGCCATTAGGGGCTCTAGGTTTTGATTTGTGGCGGTGCTAAGGTTCTATTGGTGGTTTCCTCCGCACAGGTCCACAGTTATGGCGGTCTGCCCCAGTCTGTCTGCAGCTGAGCACATTACACTTTCACATATTGATTTCACACCAGACTCTTGGCAGGCGCAGAGCTGCAGTGTGGTGCGGAGTGGTCAAAGTTTGCACGCAACCCAAAGAAATAAAATAACATCGCTCAGAGTAGGTATATGGGGCTATAGTGCAGTGTCAATAAAGGTACACTGTGTCATTTTTCTGATGGGGGTCAGCTACCTGCTTGTCTCCGTGGAGATATTATTGCTTTGCCTGGAGTTCATTTAATTTATCATTTATCTTTATACAGGGGAGCACTCTATTCAGCTACAGAACAATACAAACAAAAAAACAAACAAAACACATAACTGCATAGGTCCATTTACAACATTAAAAACAGGAGCAGGTGTGAGTCTAAATGTTTATCATCAGATTATTAAAGTGCGTTAGTGGCGCCAATTTCTCCAGTTTTTCACGTCGTTGAAATGTATTCCATTGTTGGGAAGCAAAATAATAACCAAAGGATTTTTTCCCATTTCAGTTCAGTTTTTAGACATAGACAATCGTGAGATCTTGTATTAAAAGTTCCTGTATCAAAGTTCAACAAGTGAGATATTCACAGTATTGGATTAAATTTATCTAACTTGCATATTTCCAGATACAGTTGTGTTTCTTGCTAAAATACTTTAAAAACATGCATTCTTACTGCGAAAGGGCTCGTCTGGTCTGACTCGATCCGTTTGACTTGCTTTTCTCCATGAGGTAGATAACTTTAAAGCCATACTCTGAAACATTCTAGGCAAAAACAAAACATGTTAGCCCTCTGACTAGAAGGTTGCCAGTTAAAATCACACTTTCTTCTAATCACAGTAATGTAACTGGTTGTAATAGGAAGGACGTCTGTCTTAAAAACCTGGCAAATTACCGCACAGTGTTTTGATATGTGCCCGTCTATGAAAACATGTCTACATAGTTTTGCATGGGTTTTACTTATATTCCTACTTAGAAATAATACAGAAAAACTTCAGCCATGTTTGCAATGATCCAAATTTGACCTCACTTTAACCCCAGAGAGTTTTATTGTAGTTGAATATAGGAACAGACCTCTTTCTTAGTCCTGACTGGAGACCTGTTGTAAAGCATCACTTCCTATTATCTGACATACAGTAGAAGTGAGTGAAGGTGTCAGAGTATAAGCAGTTTTAATCTTGTATCCTGGCCCTCTCTCTTTGTGTGATTACACCTCCCCGGTTCAAACGCGGAGGCTGACATCTTGTTTGAAGACCTTGACTTTTGATCGGGTTGTGTTTGATGCGGGAGGAAGAGAGAGTTACACCTCCTGTTTTTCATTCAGCTTTTCAGAGAGGGCGCTGCAGCGTTTGAAGTGAGCAGACCGGACAGAAGAAGAAGAGGAGGGGGTGGGGTCAGAACAATCGTGATAGACTTTTCGGGTTGTCGGGAGGGCAAACTGAATTTTAAATGCAGAAAGTAGAGAATAGCATTATGTGGTTTGTATATGTGTATGACAAATTGGATGAAGAAATGTGGATTTCAAAGCTCAAAAAATAGTTAACGATATTTATGTAAAGAAGTCCTATTGTGCTTGTGTCTGTTAGTTATAATGTATGACACCTGAAGATCATTATGTCAGAATTTGGATATTTTAATTGCAGTATTAATGAGAGGGGAAACAACTATAACATGGTTAAAAGTTCTAAAAAAAATATTTTGCATAATAGATCTGCTTTAAAGGAGCAACAGGTACCGTATTTTCCGGAGTATAAGTCGCATCTGGAGTATAAGTCGCACCAGCCAAAAAAAATGCATAATAATGAAGAAAAAAACATATATTTCACATATAAATCACATCTGAGTATAAGTCGCACCCCCGGCCAAACTATGAAAAAAAGTGAGACTTATAATCCAGAAAATACGGTAACTTTTATGGCGGAGGGTCTTCTATCTGCTTGTCTCCATGGAGATGTTATTGCTTTCCTTGCAGTTCTTCACAGTGTGGCATTAAACATATTTAACTTTTTATTCATGAGTATTTATCGTCCAAAACACCTCAATAAACATGCATTCTTACATACTGCGCGCAGGGTTGCCTCTCCACAGATCTGACCTGCAACATGGCCCGGTAGTATCAGCTTTTTGTGTTCAAGGAGACGGAAGTTAATGCCATACTGTGGAACATAACATACAGAGCAATAGCATCTCCATGGAGACAAGCACGTGGCAAACTCTCCATCAGCAAAAGTTATGAGAAGTTTTAAGTTGAAAATAAGCAATTGAACAGTGGGTGGGGACTTTTGGTTTTGGAAGAAGGTTTTCAGAAAAGAATCAGGTATTAGAAGGTTTAAGGCAGCCATTTTGTACCCGTGATATGATGTGGTATAGTTTCATATATTATAACTACAAATACTGACTATAAAAAGTACATTAACAAACAGAAAGCCAACTGTTTAGTCCCATTATAAGTTTGTGGTTCTTTTCGTTTAATAGGGCATTTAGTCTAATAGAGCTTTTGCCTGTGTTCACATTTGTAGATTATAATGGCCAGTTCTGCTCCTTCCTCTCGTATTCTCAGGCACATCACTGGCTGGAGGGAGGTGATTGCATCATTGGAGTTGGACCAGGAGGCATGGATCAGCTGCCTGTCTGTGCCAGTCTGTGCCAGGGCAGCTGTGGCTACAGAGTGAGCTCATAGTATCGAGTGATGAGTGAGTGAATAATGGAATTGAGCGCAGGCCAAACACACTATGAGTAACACGATAGTCTTTTATTAGTATTTGGAAACACTGGATAATCTCCTTGTTAAAAGACTAAATACCAGCCTGATCTAATTATCTGATTAACGATGCACTACGTAACTTTTCTGGTCGGTTCAACACCAGCTGGTCTCCATAGAGATGTCAGTGCCATACCGTGGAACGTTCCAGGCAAGGCAATAACATTACCTATCTTCACTAAGACAAGGAGGTGACGCAGCAAGGCTAAGTTACAAGTCAAATCTGTGGAGGAGCAACATCTTCACAGTAAGAATGCATGGTATTTTTTTTCTATTTTTATGATAAAACACCTGTAACTAAATAAATGCAAGATGTATGATGCCACACTGTGAAACATTCCTGGCAAAGCAATAACATCTCCATGGAGACAAGCTGAAGCACCAGAGATGTTACATAGTGCACCTTTAAAGAAGTATATCAGCAAATATGTACAAAGCTATTATAATTGTATTGCCACGTGTGTCCACTATTTGGGTTTTTATTTATTTAGACGGCTCTTTTGAACAGTTCCTTAACGTGAATAGTTGGAACCGGATCTCATTTTAAAGAACCAAATCTTTTTCTTTCATATTGTATGGATTTTTACACTGATTAACACTGAACCAACACGGAAATCAGCACAGAAGCAGAGCAGGCAACACTTGAGACATTTATGTAAAAAAACATATTTGGCATCATGATAATAGTCTGCTTATTATAAACATATATATAAAAAGAAACAGATCCAGAAGATTCGGATCCCAATGAAAGAGCCAAAAGTCCCATCACTACTTTAGACTAAAAACCAAACTCCATATTACTTACTTCTCTTTCATTTTCACTTTTTTGTTTTGTTGTCGTCTTTTGTTATTTAGAGCTGGCACAGTGACGCTCCATTACTTGTGTGAGTTGAGTGATTGATTGAATGATGGAGGAAGAACAGATGTCATGAACCCAAACAAGTATAGGCTTTAAACAGCATGAGTTACATAAGGGCTCTGTCTCGACTTGTCCCACAGGAAAAAGTTACTGTGCTCGGAAACATACACTGAGGCATCATCACGTTTGATTATACAGGATGTTAGTGGATAGGTTTAAATAATGGGGCTTTTGTGATGCCATGACAGGTGAGGAATGACTTTTGTACACCGTATTGAAATAAAAACAATCTTATTGTTTGTTATCTAGTCAGACATACGGGCATTTTAGTCAAAACAATATTGGTGAAAAAAAACAACCAACCCAGTACCGTCTGGTTACTGGGTTTGCTTAACCTCGTGCTACGTAAGGTAGAATATCAGCGGAAAAATATCTAGTTTGCTATTATATTCCAGTTGCTTTATCAACAATCCACAATTAATACTTTTCAGCTGATGTCATCAATTCCCTGGGAGTGTGATGCTAACTGTAGGCACTGCTCTGTCAGAAGCTCTGTTACACAATAAAACTTTAATCTGAGCTTTGTTTTTACCCAATCTCACCTTAAAGAACCAACTTAACTGGAACTACAACAGGTGAGCTGATTTGTGCTGTTTAACAAGTCCATCTCAAAAATCATTACAGTTACACGCTAGCTAGCATTAGCCAATCGTTTTTCAGTTAGTCACTGAAAATCAAGCACCTAAACAGGACCATGATCCCAGGCTCCTGAAAATGTGTAGTTTAAATCAATTTTAGTAATTTTTCTTGAGATTTCAGACGATCTCGAACTTTTTTGACAGTATTTGCGAATGTGTGCATTGCGTCACCGTGGTAACTGCTGAACATTCCGCCGTAGAGATACATGCAGAACACCCCCCAACGTGATGTCGCTAAATTATCCTTGTTTTTAGACTACAATTTAACACTAAAATCTAGTATTACATTGCAATAAACTAGTCGTATGAAGATTCTCCTGAACTCGCCATCCCGAGCTGTAGTGTTAAAGATACAGCACATATATCCGCCATAGAGATACATGCAGAACACCCCCAGCGTATCAATAACCCATCCCTGCTTTTAAAACCTTAGAGATTACAATTTAACACTAAAATCTACTATTACATTGTAGTGAAATAGTCATATGAAGATTTTCCTTAGCCCAACGTCTCAAGCTGTAGTGTTACATATACAGCAGGATGTGATCTCATGGCACACGGCATCGTACCCATGAGCACTGTTTACTGCAATTGTTTCTTCATGTTGTTGAATGATGCAACAGTGCCGCTCATGAAACATGTACACAGTGTAAGTGAGGCAGAGGCAGAGTTTGGATTATTGCATAAGGGAATACCAGGACAATGTGATATCACTTTATACATTATGCAGGATATAGTCTCATACATTATAGTTACGAATCGTGAGCGCGTGTGTTTTGTTGCATGCATGATTCATTTCAAATATCTACAAGTTTACAATGGCGTGTAAATTCTTAAAAAGTTCCATTCAATATGTTTGGCTATATTTTCATTAAAGGGGTATTATGCAAAATGGACTTTTTGGCTGGGGGCTCCCTTAGAGATAGGGTGAGGAGCTCAGAGTAGAGCCGCTGGAGGGACTATGTCTCTCGGCTGCCTGGGAACGCCTTGGGGTCCCACCGGAGGAGCTGGAGGAGGTGTCTGGGTTGAGGGAAGTCTGGGAGTCCCTGCTTAGACTGCTGCCCTCGCGACAAGGCCCTGGATAAGCGGAAGAAAATGGATGGATGGACTTTTTTGGATCTTGATGTTATAATGCCTGAAGTGGTTTTATATGTCTCCCATGCATGTTTGAGTAATCTAGCGATCTCTCCAGGCCCCTATTCGAACCCTCCTTACCGGTTAGCAGTGCTACACAAAAATATTGAAAGCAAAATACAAACAATTCCCATTAGCACATGATAAAATAAAAGTTCCATTGCACATGTTGGCTGTATTCTGAAATGCTTGTGCAGGATAGTCACTGACACATTATGCGTAGCTGTAGGCAGAAGCTTGTGTTGAAATATGAACTGGCTTGAGAGACTTGGCCTTGTCTGGGCTGCCTGCTTATCTGCGGTCCTGAGGCGCAGTGAGCTCACCAAGGGGAGGAAGACTCACTCCTGCTCCCAAATACCACCTCTGGGGCAATAAACTGCTCGGAATATGGGACACTCTTTGGGTCCTTTGTTACACAGGGCTGGCCCATGTTAGTAATGCTTCGTGCTGAGGAGAGCATATAATTAAGGCGAGTATTGCATGCTGTTGTCGTGTCCTTTGGCAAAACACTCCCCAGCCTTTCCTTTGTAAGAATGTGGCTTTTCAGAACGTCTGATCTCGAAAGATACGTGGCCTGTGCTGTTGCAGTTTTAAAAAATTTACTGCAATCACAAGTGAACGTGGGTTGGCAGTGCCTTAACCCGCATATAGAGGAAGCACTGATAGGCTGCAGGTTTAGGTAGTGAGGTTTCAGATCAGAGAGAGTCCTTTTTGGTTAGGCCTGGTTAGTAATTGGATGGGAGACTGCAGTGTGACAGCAGTATATACTTGTAACATGGATAAAAGTTCACTTTGTCCTTTGCGGACCTATTCTACAAAATGGACTTTCAGAACATTTAACCGTGTTATAGTTGTTTCATTCTCATTTACCCTCTCGGAGTTGTTTTTGGAGTGATTCGTGCGTGTTTCAATAATCTTTAATCGCTTATTTTCAAGACGCCATATTGCCGAGCGATCCCCGTTTTCCCCGCCAACAGTACACACCCACTGCTCTGTACTTACTTTGTTCTTTAATTTAATTTTCTTAATCAGTGACGCGTGTAGGATTCGGCAGTGTCACGTAGTCATTTTGGTTCAAATGAAAAAAAATCCGCTGCTCACTAGTGTGATGTGCAGCTATCCATAGGAGCGGCCGACAGCTCCACGGCTCTTTGTTGTGATGATGTTTACGGTGACGTCAGCTCCCAATGGACACCGCAGTTTCCTAACGCGACAGGCAGCGGACTTGTTTAATTTATTAAGTCATTTTAGATGAATATTGCGATTTAAAATGTGCAAATTATAACATAATGATCCACGGGTGTCATAGATTATAGCCGTATAGCAGACACAAGCACAAAAGGTCTTTCTTTGCTTTAACATGAACTGTCCCCACCAAATAATGATCTTATATTACAAAATAAAGATACAGATAAAGAACAGTGATTGGTCTTGAGAGATTTTTTGGTGCAACAATTTGGGGAGTGGATACATCTTAGAATGAAGTGTCTTTTAGTGCAAAAATCACTATGCAAATCAAATGCATTATTACCACTATCTATAATACAATCCCTTCAGAGCATTGCAGGCATCTTTCCACCAGTCCTGATTGAAAACCTTATTTCTATACACATTACAATATGATACAAGACAATACAAATGACTGACGACGAATAAAACCTACTCCATACCGTAGCACTACAATACTATAATCTCCACGTTGCGTATCTTGTCTGTGGTATATTAGTATGGGCCATCGCGTGTTTGCAGACAGATTCCCCTCTTCCTGAGTAGCCTCTGTTCTGGTGCTTCAAAGCCCAGGTACCCACAACCCCCTGGGGCGCCTTGATTGAACGAGCCAAAGGAAACCACCGATGCCAAAGTCTTATAAAGAATGCAGCAGAGAATACATATATTATTCAGATGGTATTTTAATGCCACTTGTTGGGTGAAATCCCTGAATGGAAATTTGACATATACTGTGTTGTAGGGTAAAGAAGGAAAAAATAGTAGTTTTAGATTAACCAGATTATTTATTTTTTTACTTTTACTTTTATTTTATTTTTTATGTAAATGATTATTGTAGATTCCCAAAAGAAGCAAACAGGACCACTGGAAAGGAGATGGAATGCAGTGGATGTGGCCAAAGAACATATTATTTTTAGCATGATTTAATTAAATTCTGGACATTGTTATTGTAATGTATTTATTGTTCTTCCCATACATTTTATTAAAATAGCTACACTGAAAACACTATTGAGGCTATGGTATAGGTCCCACGTATTTGAAACATCCTTCAGTGCTGCTGGGAAAACTTGTCAGAAGCAACATCCTTATCCAAATCTTAAACTTGGTCAAGAGAATCAGCTGAAGAATTATCCAATGAGATGGTGCGCGTTTTAGCTTGAAAAAGTAGAAAACTGTACAGGGGGAGAAAACTTCACAGCAAAAGGGTAACATGAGCTGAACCAGGAACCTTCTTGCTATGGGGCGAAAGTATTGGCGACTCAGCCATAGTCCCTCCATCTTAATCTGTAACTCAGTAAACATGACTACATCAGTTTATTGTATATTGCATTTGAACATAACAACATTTTGAAATTTTCATTGAATAAGATTTGACTTAAAGGTCCGTAATGTAACTTTTCTGGTGGTCGAGGGTGATATCAGCCATGTGCTTATCAGCCACCTGCTTATCTTGCTTTACAGAATTCTCCACACTTTTACATCGATTTCTCAAAACGGATCCTACTGAGCATGTGCGAACTGAAGTAACAGATACGGTAGGAGCAGGAACTTCCCCAAAACGATTCAAACATCTACCAGAGACTTTTAAAGTAATAATATTTTATACCTATGAACAAAATAAAGCAGTCTGTTGTTTAATACAACCATCTTTTAACACCAGGCTAACGTCTGTGTCTGTCTGTGATGCTCTTGAACTAAACTGAGGCTGTTGTATTTTTCAACTCTTAATAAAGCCTTTTACTGAAGCTGTGACAGTGCTTGCCTGTATATATTGTCCCTTTTTTGTTAGAAACAACCAAAACAAAGCAAACAAACTTAAATTATCTGCCAACGTTTTTTTTAGCTCCTAGCCATATCTGTGCCATAGTTGCCATAGTAACCACTCTAAATATCCAGGATACTCTGATTACACATATATTCAGGGATATCTGCTCAGAGACAAGCAGGTGGCAGGACCTCCACCTGCAAACTTCAAGGCACTTTACATAAAGGAACCACTCACCCATTCACACACACCAATGTAAACACTGAGGGGTGAGGTGGGTTAAGAGTCTTGCCCAAGGACACAATGACAGCATTCATTCTATTTGCCAACCTATGGGTCAGTGGATCTGACCACTCAACCAAAGATGTTTACGTCAAGAGCAGGATTTGAACTGCCAACCTTCGGATCAGTGGACAAACACTCTACTGACTGAGGTACTCTCGCGCTTATAGAGCACTCTAATGGCCTTATATGTCAAAGGTTGGTGCGTTTGTTTCGACCGAGATGGTTTAACACACATCTAAGAGCCTGTGGACAGAAAGTGGTTGAAAAAGTGCTCCTCCTCCTCCTCCTTTTCCTCTTAAACAGCTTTCATCTCATAGCTTCACTCTGACCACTTCAAATGTTCTGGTGGAGCAGGCAGCATCTATGGGAGACTTCTAGATGTCAGGAGCACACAGTGATTACACAGGGGCCCGATACTGAGAGGAGGGGCCTGAACCTCCATAGAAACATATTCATACACAGGGGCCTGATACAGAGAGGAGGGGTCCACACTGTCATACAAACATATTCATAGAGAAGGACCCCCGCAGGGCACCAATCTGCTCTTCATTCGGCCGGAAAAATGGCTTCCCTGTCTCCATTCTCTCTTCTCTCCCTCCTCATTTTTTCTCTCTTTTCCCCTCTTATGTCTCTCTTTTCCTCCCTGTTCTCCTCTCTTCCATCTTTCCATTCTCTCCTCTCCCCTCTTCTCTCTCTCCTCTCCCTCCTCTCCTCCTATCTTCCTTCTCTCCTCTCTCCCCCCTCTTCTCTCTCTACTCTCTTTTCTCTGTCTCCCCTTATCTCTCTCTCTCTCTCTTCTCCCCCCTCTCTTCTCTCTCTCCTCTCCCCACTCTGCCCACTCTTTTCTCTCTCCTCCCTTCTCTCTCCCCTCTCTGTCCGCTCTTTTCTCTCCTCCCTTCTCTCTCCCCTCTCTGTCCGCTCTTTTCTCTCCTCCCTTCTCTCTCCCCTCTCTCAACTCCCGTCTCCCTCCTTTTCTCTCTCTCTGCTGTCCCCTCTCCCCCTCACCTCTCTCCCCCTTATCTTGTCTTTTCTCGCTCCCTCCCTCTCTCCCTATCCTTTCCCCTCTCCTCTCCCTCTCTATCCTTTACCCTCGTCTCTCTCCTCTCTTTTCTCTCTCCCTTCTCTCTTCTCCTTTTTACACTCTTT
>KN469738.1:0-15387 GCA_000787095.1 Periophthalmodon schlosseri
TTTCTTGAAGTAAAACATAACATGATGAGTGGTAATAATTCAGGGTGGCTGGGGAACGCCTCGGGGTCCCACCAGAGGAGCTGGAGGAAGTGTCTGGGGTGAGAGAAGTCTGGGAGTCCCTGATTAGACTGCTAGCCCCGCGACTCAGCCCCGGACAAGCGGAAAAAAATCGATGGATGGATAACTCAAGGTGTTTTGTTAGAACAATTGATGTTACTCATTTATAACTTACATTTATCATTTCTTTAAACACACTGAAGTTTGTTTAAATAAACTCAAACTTTAAGGCAGAAATTCAGCTTAATATTTTTAAGTTAAACTACCCAATATTTATTACAGTGCTCTGAGTAAGAATCATTCACACATTTATTACATGAAAACCCCTGATGATCTAACCTTGAATTATGAAGAATCGAATGAGTCTTATGTACTTTCTAAAGAGCCATCTGACCTGCCCAGGATCAAACGTGTCATCATCCGCCTTCCTGTGTAACCATGGGGAACAGCTAGCACCAAGACAATAGCATATCTGAAGGACGATTCTTCCTGAGTGCCTCATCCTCTTTCTCCAAACAGCACATGAATAATAAGCATCATAATAAAACCCTATCCTGCTTCAAGAGCTGAGCATCGTCCGTGATGACACTGTGTGAATGGCTCCATTGTGTCAGGCTAACGCGATGACACTTATACAGGCTCACTGAGGAGATGCAGGAAACAGAGCAACTGGTGTCAGCGCGTCCTGTAGGGTGGAGCGACCAAATAAGGACAAAGCACATCAAGGCCATGAAATAGACAGGAAAAAGAAAGTTTGCAAAGTACTTTCAGATGGAGCTGTCGTGTCCTAGTTTTTTGTGAATGTGTCAAAATGAGTGTTGGGAAGAATACTGAATACAGAATACCTGCATTCAAATGTATTTTGTTTGGTATTACAAAGTCCTATCAGGGCCTTATACTGTAAAAATGTGACAAAACTGCACCGTTGTGTTGTGCATCGTTAATGAGAGAAGGAAAAATCACACACATTTCAGTAAATGTGTTAAACTTCATACCTTGTTTTTTGTGTATTGTGGCATTTTAGTCAGGGTCTGAGAAGGTCAGAAGATCACTCAGAATAAGGTAGTCCTGACCAAGACCAGCCTAAGATCTGGAGATGGGTCCCTGGGTGCTGCGCTGTGGTGTTCACTGCTCTTGACAGGTTGCCTCAGCTGCACTGAAGGATGGGTCAAATGCAAAGGACATATATCCCTACGGGGACAATAAGATGTACCTTGATCTTACTTAACCCAACACCTTGCCTCCAGTGTTCTTGTATAAATGTTGGTGTATGAATGAGAGTGTGTTTGTGAGAGTGAATGCAGGACCATGATGGAAATTAGCCCGTGGTTGTTGTACATTATTAAAGTAACCCAAGAGCTGTGAGCGCAGAGATGAGAAAAACTATTGTGTTTGAAAAATTAACAATGTATAAAAAGATGTACAAAGATATGATTTTGATTCCTAAATGAGCATTAAAACTTTTTTTTTTAACTTTTTTAGACAGTATTGTAATTTTCAACACAAAATAACAGTATTTGTTTTTTATATGTTGTCTCACACTAGTTCTGATAAAACTCAAGATGAAACATTTCAGGAAAGGTCAAATTTTTTTGAGTAGCGATACTCGCTCAGATAAGTATCTAGTTTTGATACTAGTTTTAGTTTGGATTAGTATCTGATTTTGGATACTTCTGACAGCCCTAGTGTCTACCCTTTGAAGTTATGCATAATCGAAATAAAATGTTGTACAACATATATGTTATATACATTTTTGCATAAAGGTCTCACTCATGTTGCCTACTCTGCTTCTGTGCTGATTTTTGTGTTGGCTCTATGTAAATCAGTGTAACACGCACACAATTAGAAAGAAACAGATTTGGTTCAAGTTCCAGTTCAAAAGCGCGGACTTGAACGTCACATGAACGTCACATCGCACATTCAAGTCTGCCTGTGTTTTTGTTGTAGGAGTATTATATCCTGTGAGATAGAGCTATCCACAAGGGCCCAGCCGGAGGTGTCCTTGTTTCAGTAGTGCAATTACCCTATCAATGGCTACAATCTGGCATGTTTGTTGCATGTAGCGTATGTATGTGCTGTCAATGACCATAGACTGTATAAAGAAGTGGACTAAGGAAGTGCGACGTCACCCGTACCATTCGGAAAGAAGACGTTATTACTGTTCATATCTTGATTTACAGAGGCAATAGCGAAATAAAAATACGTGGATCATGTAGAGCGGGTTAATAGGAACATTTTAAGACCAAAACGATGAGCCTGACAGCAGCAATTATGGAGAGGGGGTGACAGTTTTTCAATAGAAAGTGAATTTGAGCCAGAGTCGATGGAGCCGGAAGCCTGCACATAATCACTTCCTATTTGGACGTGGCAACTAGCAGGTTAGCTATGTCCATTTATATATACAGTCTATGGTCTTGACCCAATGAAAGAAGTTATGAGATTAAAATACCAGGTTCATATGCTGTAAAATTATGAGACAAATGGAAAGTAATCGTGCTTTCTTCACTGTTTATGTGAATTTTAATGGCTTATTCAAAGTTTTGGTGTGAGTGTCTACAAGCATTTTAAGTCAGTAAGTGGACATCGGGTTCTCAAAGTTAGGTAGACAAGAGCTTATTTTATTAACTTTTAAATTGTTCCTGGATCTTCATTGTCTGACACCTTGAGACGCAGGGGATCGTTATTATAAATATCAAATTCCAATTGATACTTTGCAGTGACATCACGCTGGCGAAGTACTGCATGTGTGTCTATGGCGGAATGTTCAGCAGTTACCATGGTGATACAATGCGCACATGAGCAAACACCACCAAGATAACTCAAGAAAAAATTCTAAATGGATTTAAACAACACATTTTCAGGAGCCTGCGATCAATACGAGCGTTCATGGTCCTGTTTGGATGTTTGATTTTCAACAAAAAGGTTGGCTAATGCTAGCTAGCTCGTGACTGTAATGTTATTTGAGAGGGTCTTGTTTAACAGCACATATCAGATGATCTGTTGTAGTTCCAGCCAAATCAGTTCTTTATGGTCAGATTGTGTTAAAACAAAGCTCAGATTTAAGTCTAACATGAAGAACAGAGCTTCAGACAGAGCAGAGCCTCTAGTTGGCTTCACTCCCCCAGGGAACGTTGATGACATCAGCTGCAAAGTATCAATACAGGCTTGTACTTGTGCATGTTTTTTTCTTTTATTGATTATAAATTGAAAGCAACACTGCATAATGTTTTGGTAGCAGAGCATTACCAGCAGGACTCAACAGAAATAGAAAGTTCAAACCATACATCAGAACATTCTCAGTGGAGTCAGGTTTGTGGAGATACAAGCACACTCATGCAAACAAAACTTTCAAACTTTTCAGACATTTTCTGTGCAATAAAAACATTCTAAATGAAAATCTATGCTTTTAGTTTTTTGTCTATTTTTTGTCTAAAAAGTGACGCAGTGGGTCTTTAACGTAAAAAAAAAAAAAGTGTATGTATTGTTCAGACCCTATTTTGTATCACTCATAAAACTGACATGCACAAACTAAAACTAAACTAAAGCCACACTAAGTAACTTCATCAAAAAATCTAAAGTTGACTGGTCACTATGGCTCGACGCGCTTGCAGACGTATGGCCCATGACTAGGCTTTAACCATTAAACACCCAAGCAGTTGCTGGGGTGACCGTCTCGGGCGCTAAAGCCGTTGTGACCATTACCATGACATCACTCGGTAGAAAAAAAAAATCAAAAGTTATGTTTTTTTATTGCAACATTTCCATGGAAATGATAGTGGCTGCCTACTTGACAGTGGACAGTCAGTATTTACTAGTCTGATCGACTCCCACACAAATAGATCGCAGTAGCTTCTAACTTTTTTTTTTTTATATGGATCTATGTTTTTAACCACTGGAAGCTTGGATTCTAAAGCTAAGCCAACCAAGCACCTAGTCATTCCCAAACTCAGGACACACACTCACAGAGAGGCGTCTTTCCAGTGCTATTTCCCTCGTGCTATGGCCCTCATGCTATGGCCCTCGTCTATGGAACAGCCTGCCGGAGAACGTCAGGGCTGCAGAGAACGTTCATGTTTTTGAGAGCAGGCTCAAGACCCACCTTTTTGGCTTAGCATTTGATTAGTATTTATTGTTTTATTTGTTTATTATTACATGTATTTAGTATATTTGCTTATTTATTTTTTAGGCTTATTTTTAATTTTTTACTCATATTCTTTTAACACTTTTAGGATCTCCAGTGTTTCCTCTGTAGGAGCCCTCTGTGCTGGGAGCGGTGGTTGGCTGCAACTGCTGGGGCCTGTCTCATGGGCTCCTGGTGGTGGGTTGGTGTTTCGGCCTCGTCTCTGCCCTGGACCCTGTGTCTTGGTGGTGGGTCGGTGTTTTGGCCTCATCTCTCCCCTGAGCCCTGGATAGGTGTCCTGCTGATGGTGCTTTCTCAACTGGTTTGTCTGTACCCAGCCACATGTGCTGTATTTTAGTGTGTGAACGTGTGTGTGCATGTGTTTGTATGTAGATGTGAGTCAAACTGTGCTTGTGACGGTGTCCGTGTGTGGTTTGTTTGGTTGTGTGGGATATCACAGTTTTGGGGATAGGGTGGTTGGGTGGAAGGAATGTGGGATTGTTTTTTAAATGTGGGATTTGTTTTTCATTTGCCTGAATGATGTCTCTCTGTATTTTTTATATAGATTGCTGTCAGTCTGGTCCCCACGTCCTCTGTTGCATCTCAAGTCCGGTCAAACGTGATCGTGCAATCAAATCCGTTTTTCCAGTGACCCATGTGAAACAAAGGGGCTCTTTGGTCACCTATGATTAGCAAATAAAATCAAATTTATCTCACCTCAGGTTAACACAGTTTAGTGCTTCGCTCATTGATTCTGCAGAAATCTGTGATGTTTTTCAGTCCCTTGTGATATTTTTTTCCTTTATTATTTATAAAGGACAGACCCCGATGGCTAATCCACCGGTCAATCACGCCCATTTGCGCCCAACAGCGAGATTCACCTGTGACCAGACTTCTTTGTAAAGTATTGAAGAAGTGTGTATTCTGGATCCCAGACAAATAAAACATGTCTGTCCATGGAGAATGCTTTTAACTTTCTTTTTCCATGGAATCATGAAGGTGATTCCACCTACAGAAAGCTACATACTGTACTTTTTAATTCCAGCTTTACAATGTTTGATTTTCATAGTAAATATTTTACTTTGAAAATGTCTTCACTCCTGCTAGTGCTCCTTCTCCCAACATGCCACTACATTAGCCCCTCTGCAGATCTCTCCCATGCAGATTTTGTTTACAAGCTCTGACTAAACTCCATCAAACACTAGTGCACCAAACAGGACTTGAGCTGCAGACTGAACAGCGCTCAGTGATTGTGTCTCCTCTCACATGGACCGGCTCTGCTCCGCCTGAGAGCCTCAATCTGTTCTCCACCAACGCAGAGTGGACTTTCAAACCAGAGCTCAACTCAAGTGTATAAACAATAGGACCAAGAAGAGAACAACACACAGATGAATAAGGACGACCATTTTCATCCTTTTGTGATGTTGTGCATCAGTTAAACACAAAAATGGGCATATGAATTCATGCATTTATTTATTTGGTTTATTTGAATAGACCTTTCCAGGAGTTTAGAACACAGCCTCGCAATGTTATCAACGTTTTACTCTTTTCATTTTATTAATTTTAAATAGGACAGCAAAGTAACAACATTCATTTTGACGTTTGTAGGCAACCCAGATCAGGGGCGGACTGGGAAAAAAAGGCCCGAGAGTTTTTGACAGACCGACCCACTTAAGCAGTGATGATATAGTAATCTATGTAGGCTAAACAGTTTGTTATGTAGCAGAGACAGCACTTACTAATGCCAAAAACAAGCTGCACTTTACATTTAGACCAGAGATAAATGCCATAAAACGTATATACACTGTACAATATCTACAAACTGCACAGAATACAATTCAAGGTTGACTTTGATATAAAGTTATGACTGAGAATTCCAATGAGAAGGGGCAGAGGACCAGTGTTTGAGTATGTGAGGACAATTAAATAAGTAGAAACAAACATGTGAGTTTGGCTGTAAAGTATTCGACCGCACAGCAGCCGTATCAGGAGGCAGCAGCAGAAGGCAGATGGTCCCATGTGGTGTAGACCTTGCTGTCTGGTCACAGTCTGGCCCAAAAATAGAGAACTCGGCTTGTGTAAAACATTACAGCTTCAGTATTTTGTTTACACATAATTCATGATGCATATTTGTTATACTATTCAGTGTGAATAAAATGTAATTTAGTCAGTAGCATGTGGTGACTTTTATGGGTAGGCAAGCAGACAAACTACATTGCAAATTAGTATATTTACTTTACTGACATATTGCATGCATATGTACTGAGATATTTTGGAGTCAGATTAAAGAAGCCTAGACCTATAATTTAATAATATTTGTATATATTGAACTGTATTTGACACCGTTTGTACAAACAGGGCTGGTCAGTGGGCTGTTTGTTTCTTCACAGATTTGTCCTACTCCTCATTTATGCAGCTGAGCCTTCAGTACTGTTGTTATTTATGTAATTATCATTATGCATCTACAAAACATATGAGTAACATGACAGATCTACAGAGGTGTAATGCACTTACTACACAAAATGTGCATTCAAGAAGAGATACTAACAACAGTGCACTGGTCAGACAGGTGCACAGGTCAGACAGGTGCACTGGTCAGACAGGTGCACTTATAATACAGTCTCATGAGTCACAAACGTCACCTCACAGATGTAAATCAAAGCGTCTATTTCCGTCTTTCCTGAAGAAACGTCCTGTATTTCCCTGAAGTGGTCCAGAACAGCCATAATACAGTTCATGAGTCACAAACGTCACCTCACAGATGTAAATCAAAGCGTCTATTTCCGTCTTTCCTGAAGAAACGTCCTGTATTTTCCTGAAGTGGTCCAGAACAGCCACCAAACACGTGTAATAGTCCTGTTATTCTCTCACTGTTATGTCGGCCTACGGGCTGAACAGCAGTGCAGAGATCCTTCTCAGATTCCCTGGGAGGGGTACAGGACAGTGCACCAACCGGGGACTCTGTTGTTCTACTGGGGGAATTCAACACCCATGTAGGCAACGATTTCTCTGCTAGTCATAGTTTGTCCATAACGAACACCATGTTCAGGCACAAGCATGTCCATCAGTGCACGTGGCACCAGGACACACTAGGCCAGAAGTCGATGATCGACTTTGTTGTCGTGTCAGCTGACCTCCGGCGATGTGTCTTGGACACTTGGGTGAGGAGAGGAGCAGAGCTGTCACCCGATCACCACCTGGAGGTGAGTTGGACATTGTCGGCCGGTGGAAGGGATACTTTGAGGTTCTCCTCAATTCCACCGTGGATGAATGGATGAGATCTGAGTATCTTAAGTCTTTGCATATTGTCAAGCTGTCTTGGCTGACGCGCTCCTGCAACATCGCGTGTTGGTCGGAGACAGTTCCTCTGGACTGGCAGACCAGGGTGGTGATCCCTCTGTTTAAGAAAAGGGCCCAGAGGGTGTGTTCCAATTACAGGGAAATCACACTCCTCAGCCTCCCCAGTAGGGTCTATTCTAGGGTACTGGAGAGGAGACTCTGATTGATAGTCGAACCTCAGATTCAGGAGGAGCAGTGTGTTTTTTGACCCGGATGCGGAACACTGGACCAGCACGAGGGTTCATGGGAGTTTGCCCAACCAGTCCACATGTGCTTCTGGATCTGGAGAAGGCATTCAACTGTGTCTCTTGTGGTGTCCTTTGGGGTCCTTTGTGCTCTAGGAGTATGAAGTCCGGGACTCTTTGCTAAGGGCTGTCCGGTCACTGTATGACCGGAGCTGTAGCTGTGTTCGCATTGCTGGCAGTAAGTCACACCTGTTCCCGGTGCATGTTGGACTCCGCCAGGGCTGCCCTCTGTTACCGGTTCTGTTCATTGTATTTACTGACAGAATTTCTAGGTGGAGGCGGTGGCTGGGCGCTCCCTTAGAGATAGGACTCGGAGACCCCGGGAAAGACCCAGGACTCGCTGGAGGGACTATGTCTCTCGGCTGGGCCTGGGACATCTTTGGGGCCCCCCCGGAGTGCCTGCTTAGACTGCTGCTCCCACGACCCAGTCCTAGATAAACAGAAGAAGATAGATGGATGATAAATTGTTTGGCCACAAGTGATACTGATCAATATCTAGCTTCCAACTCTAGTTTTTAAAGTTCATTAATGTATGCGGGATTTGTGATGCTTAATTAATTAAAACTCAAATTTCATTGTCAAACTGTTGTGGCCTTCTATATTTTGTGTGCATTATTGTCCAGTATAACGTTAGAATTGAGAAATAATTATTACATGGTTGTTAGCATGTATGCTACCTGCGCACTTTTCCTTTCATCACGGACTGTGCGGGGAAAGTAGTGCTCGACTCAAGAGTGAGAGAGGAGCCACTAGTGGCAGTGTGAAAATTACCTCTGAATGAGAACGATGTCTTATTTCTCTGCTCAATCCTCTGTAGTGACGCCAATCAGATGAAAGTATTCAACTAAATGTTCCCAGATCACTTTGAATGAGAACCAACACAGATTACACCCACAGAATAATAGAACAAATATTAATCTGGTTTCTGCAGATTTGTGACTATTGGTGCTTTTCAGGTTGTAGAATGCCATTACCCGAGATGGGGACAGGACTTTGATTACACTATACTTTGACATGAAAGATCCAAAAAGTAAAAATCACAAACTAATCTGATGATTTCTACTAAAGGACTAGGCCCATTATGTTGTGGATTATAACAAAAATCTGCAATATAAGAGTATTAATTTTCCGCTGCCTTCTTCTGTATGAAATATTATTTATTGGCCTATGTTGTGATGTCAACTGAAACCCAGCAACTGGTTTAACTGAATCTCCCTCTCTCTGGTATAATGCTCAACTAGGGTGAAGCGACATTTGTGAACTACATTTCTTTAGCATTCTTATGAAGCTTTATCCATTACATTTATTATTATATTCTTTTCTTATGAGTTTATTTCTCTGGAACGCCAAGTGGACGTCTCCAACAGCTAACCTAGCTTAGTATGCTATGTATATTATCTTATGTATGGCCTCCAAACTGAAGCATCTCTCCATCTCGGCTCTGATTTCACTCATTGAGCACTTGAGTCCGTTTGCCATTCGCAGCCCTTTTTACAACGAACCGTGCATTCCAAGTACCAGAAAACGCATCTCTCACTCTTTTACTCATCTCTTTACCACGCCATACCCACAGTCCTTTGCAGCAGCTCGGCCCGACTCTGCAAACCAAATGTGAAATGGAAACACGTCCAGGCGGCCCGCGGAGATGGGTTTTCATGACCTTTGACCCCCATAACCAGCGGGGCTCTCTCTCTGTGATGCAGGGAGGACTCGAGGCGGCTTATTGGCTGCTTGTCCATACTGAGAAACACTGAGAAGTGGAGTTGGAGGATAATATGGATTTGTGAAATGAATTTTAAAGAGGCAGTATAGACGTGTATGGGCGCGTTTGACCTATTGTAGTCTATGTGCTTTGCTTGTAAAATGTATTCTATGAAAGCACACTAAAAAGAATTATTCGTGAAACATTACAGGATTCCTTTGGGTATAGTTTGTATTTAGATCGGAAGTTGCACTATATGTAACTTCCCTGAGTTTTTACATTTATTCATTATGTTTTTATTGCAAAACAACTTTAAACATGTATTATTACCATAGACTTAATAAAAATGGACTGAGGGAGTCTGACGTCACCCATAGCGTTCGGTTGCAACCAAATGAAGCTCATCAAGGCTAGCAGGTATAGCAGCTAATCTGCAACCACAGACCATATTTGGAAAGCCGAGTGCAAAACCAAAGAGCCAATCAGGAGAGAGGCTGTTGAAGGTACACGCCCCCCACCACCCGCACCACTGGTTTGGCAGGGGGAAGGCAACTTACCAACAGGCAGTCAGTCAAACCTGTTGCTAACACTAGTGGGAGTGACCTCGGGGAAAGAAGGCACCTGATTTGTCAGTTGTTAATGTTTATATCTTGATTTACAAAATAGCTAAATAAAAACACCAAGATCATGAACAGCGGGTTAATATGGATATTCTAAGGTCAGAAAGGCGAGCCTGACAGCAGCAGTTATAGAGAGAGGGGCAATTGAAAAAAGTCAATTGCAACCAAAGCTCAAAAGAACCCCTTCGTGCCCATGCTCACTGCCTCTTTGGAACATGGTGGATAGTGCATTAATTATGTCCATTTATATGCAGAGTCTGTGATTATTACTTAAAGCAGGCTCGTCTCTCCACAGATCTGACCTGGAAGCGTTGCCTGGTTGTCATCATGGAAACAGATATGAAGGTGCTGTACCTGAGTTTATTTAAAATGTGAAAACCAGAACTAGTCCAGTTTAAATTGTTGTTCTAAGCATCATAATTATTCACCTTGATGCATTTAGAAGCACTTTTCACAACTTTCAGAGGCAAGAGCAGAAACAGTAGTGATAAAAAACAAGTAGCATGCTAACAGCGCACTTTCTGATTCTCGGACAATAAAAAGCTATATAATTAGATGCAGACAGCACACACCACACTAATTTTGACCCCAAGAGATGCTTATACAATATATCTGTACTGGGGTAAGACAAATTTAGTTCAAATACATGAGAAAAAATCTGGTGCAGGTTTTGGAGTTTTTGTGATCTCCAAGACACAAAATAAACCAAATTTCGATTTAACCAAGACCATAGACTGTATATATATAAATGAACATAATTAAACTGCTAGCTGCCGTGTTTCAAATAGGAAGTGATCACGGACGCGCTTCCGGCTCCATCGACTGAAAAATTGTCGCCCCTCTCTCTGTAACTGCTGCAGTGAGCCTTGTCATTTTGGTCTTAAAACGTTTGTATTGACCCGCTCTACATGATCCTGGGGTTTTTATTTTGCTATTGCGTCTGTAAATCAAGATATGAACATCAACAACAGACGAATCGCTTGTGGTTGGAATTCCAAATGTGCCCCCAGATTGGCCCCTATAACTGCTCTAGCCTCGACGAGCTTCATTTGGCTGGAGCTGAACGCTGTGGGTGACGTCACACTCACTTAGTCCACTTCTTTATACAGTCTATCACCAAGACGGAGCTTTTATGTGTGAACAAAAAATAAAAAATTTGATTAAAATAAAACCAATGGAAAAAAGGTACAGAATTCTGAGCAGGTCATTTGAAACTGGCACAAATATTTGTCATAAACACATTCCTCTTCCTATTTTTCCCCAGTATTCTAAATCCACATTAATTCACGGAGAACTTACCATGTCAAAATAAAGACATTTTAAACGCCTTTCATGCTCATACTTCCCAAGTCTTCAAATATTAAGGGAAGGCTTTATTAGTTCTTATTTTGCAATGGAACAAAAACACATTATTATTTTGAAACGGATTTGATTTCCATATTCTCATCCCGGCAAAAACAATTCAAGTTTTGAAAAACGAGGAGCGGGGAATCAAATGCCTAGGCACAGTTAGACTAAGACACCGGGATCCACCACTACTGCATTGACCGGAGAGGAGCCAAAGCTGTGGATTTGTGCGTAATTTCAAAGTGCTTATCCAATTCCGATCACACCGAGAGGGAACACTCTATTCTCCCCTTTGTAGAACAGACTGACTTCTACACAGGGTCCATAAGTGAGCTCCGGGTAATGAGAAACCACACGCACAATACGATCATGCTAAGATTGTGTTAAAGGGCCTCTTCTTGATTTTTCCCCCCACGTATTTCAGCAAAATGTGTCTTGCCCCAGCGCAGATATATTGCATAAGCAGCTCTTGAGGTCAAAATAAGTCAGCTGCGCACTGTCCGCGTCTGGTTGTAAAGCGTTTTATTGTCCGAGAATGAGGAAGTGCGCTGTTGTTGTTGTTAGCATTACTGTGACGGCAAAACTTCTCTCTGGTGTCTGAAAGCTGTGAAAAGCTAAGCTAATAAAGATGCTCGGATTGCGTAAGGTAAGTGAGGAATAACTTTGGACCAAAACGTTTAAATTTAACTAGTTCTGTTTTTCACGTTTACTGGAGAGTTTTAAAGATCCTTTATTACACAAAATGGATTCTTGTGAGCTTTAAGCCATGTTATAATACTGTTACCTCATCACAAACATACCTGGAGTCGTGTTTCGTTTCATTCATGTTTGTGTAACCCTTTATTATTAGTCTGAAAACGCTCTGATCCACCTTGTGATGTCATGAGGTGGTAGTTTTCAAGTTAGCAGCTACCTTTTACCTTTAGTTTAGTAGAGATTGACAATTACGGGGATGAATGAATCCATATGATTCTAGTGATTCTAGTGAAGGTGTATGTTTAAAAACACACTGGAGCACTTCCTGTATTACCAAGTGACATCACAAGGTGGAACAGAGTGTTTTTCATTTGAGAGAAGAACACAGCCTAAATATGCAGGATTTTTGTGTTAAACGTGTGAATGAAATAAAATACAACTCCAGGTATGTTTTTGATGTGGATACAACATTGTAACTTAGAAACATGAGAAAATCAGAAAATAGTGTAATACGGGCCCTTTAAAGAGGACGTAAATGTAAAATCTACGTTTATGGGCTTTAAACAGCGTACGCTCATTAGTTTACTCAAAGCTGTAGTTTGAGTGATTCATGCATGTTTGAATAATCCTGCTGTTCTGCTTTTAAGACTCGAGCGCTTAAGAAATTTCAGTGTTCACCGGCCGAGTATTCCAGGTGTGTGTGAGGAAAAAAGGCCCCCTCCTGGTTTAGTCCCGTGGGCATGTTTCTGGTCTGAAAAAAAATATATTTTTTAGAATAAATTAGCAGGAGATCAAATTAACCTCATTGGACTTAAAACACAAGCATGTACATTCAAAAGATAGATTACGTTTTAGATTCAATTACTCTGACAGTCACGGATAGGGGTATAAACTGCAGCGCATAACCTTTTCAAAACTATCAGTTGTGAACTTTGTCAACACTGCAACTGTTTTTCTGAGACGACAGTCGTATTCCACTTTAGGGCGAGTCTTTTTTTATATTTTGTTTTGTGGTTTACTTTGCCTTCTTAACGTATAAGGTGCGGAAAGAACATGGTCCAATCCACACCTAAACAACTTGCATAGAAATACGTATATGGGACTGGGGGGCCATTTTCTCAAATCACAATGCATTTTTCTCCCATAAGAGCATAAGTACCACCCTTTATGTAGCGCCTAAGCACCTACACACACCAAACTTTACGGTCTTGGACTTAACATTTTGACGGATTGTATAGAAGGATCTGTTTATATCTACAGTAATTCTAAGCCTGATTCATTCAAGTTTTATTTCCAAAAAGAATGTGGCAAAAATTTATTTATTTTTGTCCCTTTTAATATCACTTGTGTTCTGGGTGTTGTGGTAGAAACAACAGAGGCTCAGTCCAGGTTCAGAAGGTTTAGTCTGTATCACAGATAAAAGAAAAATGGCAAACTGCTCTGAGTCGACGGATCCAAGAAATATTCCTCGGAGATGTTACACAGCCCTCCTACACGCTAAATATTTACATCTGATACGCTACAATTAAGAGCAATATTCTAATTTACCAACGCTGTACATTCAAATCAAATACACATTCTATATTGGAGCTGATATGTAACTGGGACTGACCCTCTCTAGGGCTGCGTCTGAATGTCCACACTATTCCCTGCTTAGGGGTTAGGGCTACTTATTTAGGGGTCACACCGTTTTCAGTGCTGTCCGAATGTCCAGTTGCGCTCAAAATTTCCAATGCGCCTTGAAAAGCAGTGGGCGTCAGTGGTCGCTAGGGCTGTGTCTGAATGTCCACCCTAGTCCCTAACCCCTCATTCACTCCACAGCGCCGCACTCTTTAGTGGACTCTATAGTGCACTCATTCACCGAGCGATTCGGACACGCAGCTCGCTACATCCGGGTCATGTGGCTCTGGTGTCTGGGTGAAAAAAAAGTCTGCTAAACTCTGAAAAAACTTGATTTCTGTCATAAGTAATGATCAGATTGGACTGGTACAAGTATTTATGGTCTAATAATAACTGTACATGTTTTTGTCAAGCTGGATCTAACGTAAACGGACTGGATTTAAACAAAAATCATGTCTCAGATGTGGAAATTATCACTTTTTTAACAGCTCGAGCTAAAATAAGTGACTAACGCTAGCAACTTTATACAGCAACAGTTTATTTAAGAGTGTTTTATTCATTTTATTCAAGCACTGGTTTATCATAGGATCAACAGTGTTATAAACCAGCGCTTCTATCTGCGCTTCTGTCGTGTCTCTGTCTGCTGTTGATTTTCCGACTTTCGCAGTGCATTGTGGTCCATATTGACCGGTCGAGTGACCACCGATGCGCACTACTTTTCAAGGTGCATTGTGGGAAACTTTGAGTGCACTACTTTTTCACCAACTGGCCATTTGGACACCACTAAAAATGGCGTGACCCCCAAATAGTGCCCTTTAGTTACAAAGCTGTTACCTCCTCAAAAACATACCTGGAGTTGTGTTTTGTTTCATTCACACGTTTAAGTAATGCTGGTTTATTAGTCTGTCTACATTTCCAAAGCTCAAAATGCTCTGTTCCACCTTGTAATGTCATGTAGTGGTAGTTTTCAAGTTAGCAGCTACCTTTTACCTTTAGTTCCGTAGTTACAATTCCGGGGCTGAAATCATCCAAATGATTCGAGTGAAGGTGTACGGAGTTTAAAAACGCGGTGAAGCACTTCCTGTATTACCTGTTTGAGAGAAGAAGTCCGCCTAAATATGTAGAATTTATGTGTTAAACATGTGTGAATGAAACAAAACACAACTCCAGGTCTGTTTTTGATGAGGAAACAATATTATAACATAGATCGGAAATAGGTTTAAGTTAGCAAACTGCAGAACAAGTTTCAGATGATTTTTTTTGTCCTATATAGCTGCAGTGTTTCACCTTAACACCACACCGTACAGCCTTTGACTTTGAACAACCGAACAGAATCACAATCTTCAGTGAGCGACATAGCCCTTTTCATACAACATATCTCCCCATGAAACGCATAACAAATCATTATGCGCCTGTCGTTTCTTCAGTGCCGAGGAAAGATGACACGATAAACGCGGAGTTAACACGCACCTGCCCTGCCGCCCCTGTCGCCTGCTCCCAACAATACCACTGATAGTACGCAACACGCTTATCTACAACCTCCGACCAGCGCGGGGGAAGAATTCAGCTGATTACATTTTGGTATGAATAATTGTACTGCATTACTTTCCATATTCATAAAGGACATTGTAGAGATTGGAT
>KN469738.1:15466-62614 GCA_000787095.1 Periophthalmodon schlosseri
GTTCGCTGGTCTGCGATGCCGTATCTCGTGTGGTTAAGTAAAATAGTGTTTGGAGTGAGAGCAGAGGCATTTCAATAGTCCATGCTCCGTTTGATCTCAGCGTATCTATAAAATATCAAATACAAGCCAACGCTAAACACGGGAGTACGAGGCTATAGCTGTTATCTGTCAGAGAACAAGACGAAGTTTTACCATCTCGAAGAAATGTGTGTGAAAGTGTTGAGATCAAGAGTGGCCTGCTCTGTGCGGCGTACGAGGGGTGGGAAATTTTTTAGTTATTTTTTCCCGAGGGTCATTTTTGAATCCAGGCATGCGGCAGAGCACTGGACCAGCACTACCGTTGGCGTACCAGAATCTAGTACTACGCAAAATGCCCATGATCGGTATATGCAGTTGTGGATGGAATGATGGAACCAAAAATGATGTTAAAGAGGAGGTACTACACTTTTATGGGGTATTAATTGCTAACAGACAACATATTTAGATCATCATGCTACCTTTTGTTGTTTTAAAAATGCTATACACGCAGAAAACAACGTATTTACTTTCAGTTTTATGGTTTTTTTTGGATGTTCTAAGTTCCCGCCTCCCTTTGCTCTCCACGCTAAGTCACTCCCTCTTCAGAGCTACTGCACATTACATCAAGTTTGTGAAGCTGTTGCGCATTGGACACTACTGTTAACCTTGGACGTACTGCTAACCGTAAGAAGGGTTCACATAGTATCCTGATAATTCCATGCAGTGAGTTTATAAAACTGTTTCACAACTGAGAGAGCAAAGCGGAGTTTCGCAGTCACGAACAACTAGCATGCTAATGGCACACTTCCTTGGACAGGATCATACTGCTAACCGTAAGGAGGGTTCGAGTAGAGGGAGAGATCGCTAAAATATTCAAACATATATATATACATATAACCTCTTCAGGCGTGTTTTTGATGAGGGAACGTTATAACATGGCAGAAAGCTCCAAAATGTCGATTTTGCACAATAACCCCTCTTAAATGTTATGAAAGACAGAGACTAGACCTAAGGTAAGATGTGGATAGCCAAAGTGAGTAGGATTTGTAGAGGTGAGTAGTAGCCAGTTACATTTTCTTAAGTACTCTCTTTACATCTTTTTTTTTTTAATAAAATTGGACTTCTCAAGTTTTCAGACACTATACTTTTGCTTCTATATATTACACAGTGTAACAGTCTCATTTGAGCAAGGTAACTCCTTATGTGTATGTTTTTCTGCTCTATTTTTTATGATCTTCAAATAAAATCAAACATTAGACCTAAGGCTAAGGATGTAACTTCTTCTCTTCATTCTTTGACATTGTTTATTGTTTATTGTGTATATGATAGGATGAGAAAAATCATTAAAAACTATAAAAACAACATAGCAAAAGAAAAATTCAACTGGATAAAAGTTTCTGACGTTTCGCCGCTCATCCAAGCCGCTTCTTCAGTTATGGTCAGATTATTGGTGGACACTGCCTTATATCTATCTGAAGGGAGGAGATAACTACACTGACACTTACACACCTATTGTTTACAGTTTCTGTTTGTAGGTCTAGGTCTATTGAACTACACTAATTACACACCTTTGTTTACAGTTTCTGTTTGTAGGTCTAGGTCTATTGAACTACACTAAGTGTGAACTGTGCCTGAGTCATATTTTGCATAACTATCCAGGCCCCTGGTCTTACACCTATTAGCATACTGGCTATTGAGCTTTGAAACGTCTTCACTCTAAAGCTTTTGTCCAGTTGACAGAATTGAATATTTCTTTTGTTATGGATCATACAAATAAATGGTCACAGCTGGGCAGGGTGGGTTAAGTGTTTTGCCCATAAACACAACGACAGCATTCATCTGTGGGACCTAGAATCACACTGCCAACCTGTGGGTCAGTGGATCTGACCACTCAACCAAAGACGTTTATGTTGAAAGTGAGATTCGAACTGCCAACCTTCAGATCAGTGAGCAAACGCTCTACCAACTGAGCTACAGTCACCCTTAAAAACAACAGTCAGAATGAGTCTGATAAAGTTGAATTGTCTTAAAAAACATGGAGGAGCACCTTGTGGAGCCCGACTGGATGACATCACAAAATAGAAGATAGCATTTTTGCGCAAAACAAACAATTGCAATATGTATTTGATGAGGAAACAATATATTAAGTCCAAAAATAAAATGAAATAAAACATGTAAATTTAGCAGTACAGGGGACCTTTAAAGCATTAGCATCAGTGCTGCGGGGGATTGTTGAGGCTTTTTATGAGTCTTATTTGTCTTCATATCCTCGGTCGCGGTTCCTTTGCTGATTTGCATTTGCACTGTTTGAAATGGCCCTAACACCTCCATTATCTCAGCGAGGCCATTTGGAACAATCGCGGTGCACGCATATGACTCATTTTCTGCCGACGCTAAAGGTCACCAATGTTTTAGCACAACAATGCCGCTGTCACTTATCAAATGACTTCTAGGTAAAAAATAATCTTTGTCGTGAGCATAGTGTGGCGCCTGTGGCCGATTAACACACTGTAGGAGACTGGCTTTCAAGGTAGAGGTCGATTTTGTCACGTATCTGTAGTATTGGAGCAAATGAAGACTTTTATAAGCTTTGAGTCATGTGGTAATAGTTTTACTTCATAAGCTGTACCCGGAGTTCCATTTTGAGTGATTCATGCTGGTTTGAAATTGTTCCCTCGCTATAATGAACCCCATTTTGTAATAATTTGCCATATTTTAAAAAAAGTGCTGCAATCGAATTCATGCCTTGTAATCCCAGTTACCATCAGTGGTGGAAGGTAACGAAGTGCAAGTGGTAAAGTACTGTACTTAAGTTTTACTTTTACTACTTTTTAGGCATCTGTAAGTTACTTAAGCCAGTTTTACAGTGGATACTTTTTACTTTTACTTCACTATATTTGAGAGCAGGTATCTGTACTTTCTACTCCACTACAGAGAGTACCTTTCATGTGATTTGAGGGGTTATTTTTACCGCGTTTGCCGTAACATCCTGACTGAAGTTTTCGAGTTCAGTCTCCAGCTTTGAGCAAACAAAAATAAATACACAAAATTCACCAGAAAAATTAAGAAACTGATTTGTATTGTTAGTGTTGACAAAAGAAATTAACAACACTTGTGAGAAATACTTTTACTTTTTACTCTTAAAGTACATTTTTAAACGGGTACTTAAATACTTTTACTTGAGTAACTTTTTACCGCTGTATCTGTACAAAATTTTCCGGAGTATAAGTCGCACTGGAGTATAAGTCGCACCAGCCAAAAAATGCATAATAATAAAGAAAATAACATATATTTCACATATAAATCGCATCTGACGCACCAGCCAAAAAATCATAATAATAAAGAAAATAACATATATTTCACATATAAATCGCATCTGAGTATAAGTCACACCCCCGGCCAAACTATGAAAAAAAGTGCGACTTATAGTCCGGAAAATACGGTACTTCATCCACCATTGTTTACTATGCTGTTTTCATCCTATCACCATAACACTGCTGTTTGCTAAGTAAAGTAATTATACTGTTATTATACGCATATTACTTTAACACCCGTTATGTCAATTATTACATTGTCTGGCCTTATTAAATTAAAGCAACACTATGTAACTTTGGATTTGGAGCGTCACCTTCATGCTTTTATGGAAAAATAAAGTTAAAACCATACTTTAGAACATTCTCCATGAAGATAGATACATTTTATGCCGTAATATGGAAGCTTATAGACAAAGGAAGCAGGAAACAAGCAGGGGGCCAAAATAAGAGTCAGGTTTGTGGAGATGCAAGCCCGCTCACAGTTATGGCACATGTTTTTCAGTCCAATAAACGCAATAAAAAAACAAAACAAAAAAAACAAAATGGTCCATACTATGACTTCAAGATTTGACCATTTTATGACATTATGGATTATTTTTGCATAATGTGGTTGTGAGAGCTCAGAAAAAAGATATTGCACCTGTCACCTATCCCCGCCCACCGCTCTGTACTTACTGCGATTCTTCAAATAGATTCAGGCTTTAAGTGATACGTGCAGGGTTCAACACTGTTACAATGACATTCAAATCTGCTGCTCTTCTGTAAAATGTTGCCATGGTGAGGCCGGTGCCAGGCTCCAGGCTTTATAACAGCCCGAAACCTGTATTTTAGAAAGTAGCGCTCCTCCACATGACACAGCCCCGCCCCCTACCCTCTCTCCCGCATAAATAGAACCTTCTCAAAGCACTGATGTCTTTGGATATTTGTCACGGAAATTCAAGACTTCCATTAGGATTACTCTAATATTAACACATTTTACACGGAAAATTGCTCTTGCCAAACCCGCCGACGTTATTTTTCACCCGTGGCAGCTCTTAAAATGTCGCCCAATTCTGCGGGAAAACTGTAGATCTGGCAGCTTGGGTGAGGCCGGCAGCTTTGTTCGGCAGGTGGTTGAGGTTAAGGGGCGTGTGTTTGTCGCTGTCAGCCAATCACAGCCTTCTACTACTTCGCAAACAATCACTTCCCAAGTAGTCGCCCTTGCCGTCTCATCCCCAATCTTTTATCTCTACCGCAGCAGCAGAACCATCAACCTCCTCAGCCTCGCATCTCCTTAAAGTCACTTCAGTTCGAAATGGCCCAAAAGTTTTCCTCAGTTGCACATTTCGAGCTTCGTGATAATTCCCTGTCATGAGTTTATAAAATCAGTTCACAATTTAGAGACCAGAGCAGAGTTTCGCAGTCAGGAACAACTAGCATGCAAATGGCGCACTTCCTGATACTCTGAAAAAGCTTTATAATTAGGTGCAGACAGTACACAGCTGACTTATTTTGACCTCAAGAGCTGCTTATACAATATGTCCATAATTTTTGCTCAAATACATTAGTTTACATTCATTTTACAGTGTTTTATCGTCTTTTACATATTTCCACAGTGTTTTCATGCTATGTCTGTTTAATTACGGTGTCCTACTGTTCCACCAAATACCTTTACAGATGCAAAATAAAGCACTCCTTTGTCACCAGGATGGGGCGGCCATGTCAGCGGTGTGAAGTCCTGATGGAACTGTGGTCTGTAGCTGGAGGCAGGGAGAACAAAGAGCATGTCTGATGGAGCAGAGCAGACGTATGCAGGAGGTACATAAAGAAGAGGAAGAGGTTATGCTGCAGAGAGAGATCAAACATAAAGAGGATTTTAAGATTAGAAACAACTGTGAAGTGTCAGTATTTGGTATGTATCTCCACATCAGCAGTGATACCAGTTATATTTGGTTTGTCATGTGGTGTATTTAAAGGAGAAATATTATGAAATACCGACTTTTATATTTTTTAAAGAGGGGGTATTGTGAAACTTTGACTTTTTGGAGCTTTCTACCGTGTTATAATGTTGTTCGCTCATCAAAAATATGCCCGAAGAGTTTTGAGATGTCATCCGTCGTGCGATCTCTTCCGGACATTATTTGAACCCTTCGTACGGCAATTTTTTTTTTAATAAATATACTAAAACATGAAACAAAACAATACAGTACAACTTCACAAACCTGATGTGATGTGCAGTCATTTCATTAGTGGGACGCACGATGGTTGTCGTGATAGTGCTCTGAAGGGGGAGTGACTTAGCTTCGGGAGCAAAGGGAAGGGAGACTCAAAAAACGAAACTGCAACTTATCAGACATTTTAATATGTTGTTTTTGGAGAATATAGCATTTTATAAACACTAAAAAGTAACACGGCAATCTAATTATGTTACGTGTTAGCAATTAATACCACGTAGAAGTGTAATACTCTCTCCTTAGCCATGTTATAATGGTTCTCCATCATCATTACTTTACTTACTTGTTATTTTTATTGATTCATGCACATATTGTTCTGCATTTGAGACTTGAGTTTCCAGAAAGTTTCAGTTTTCAACTACCCCCCAAAATGTCAGCTCCGGTTCAAACACGTAGGATTCAAAAGTGTCATGTAGCTATTTATCAAAAACAAGTAAATGAAAATCTGCGGCTTGTTGCAGTGAAATGTCACCAAGAAGAGGAAGGGCTTGTCATTCTGCAGTTTGGAACAAAATGTCAATGGACTATCATTTTGGATCAATATGCAGTTTACAATTACAATGTAAAATCATGACCTATGAAATGTGATATTTTATTACCAGACAAATGCTGTCACTTGTGAACTATGGTACACAAGTGTCTCACCATGTAACTGTAACTTTATACATTTAGCATGAAAGCAAATGTTATTAAATTGTGTTTACTTTCATTTTATTTATGTATTTCATAGAGGTTGTGATTTCAGTTTGCAGGATGATGCTTGGTTTTATCTGTTTTATTTTTCCCCCCATGTATTTGAGCAAAATGTGTCTTGCCCCAGCACAGATATATTGTATAAGCAGATCTTGAGCTCAAAATAAGGAACTGTTTGATAGACTGTCTGAATATCTCACTTGTTTGTTGAACTTTGATACAGGAACTTTTAATACAAGATCTAATGATTGTCTACGTCTAAAAACTGGCCGCACTAGACCTGAAAAAGCTTTTGGTTATTTTGTTTTCCAAAAATGGAATATACAGTATTTCAAGGACATGCAAAACTGGATACATTGGTGCCACAAATGCAATTTAATAATCTGGTGATTAACATTTATACTCAAACCTGCTCCTGTTTTTAATGTTTTAAATTGACCTGTTCAGTTATTTGTTTGTTTGTTTTTTGTTTGTACCGTCTGTATTTGAACAGGATGCTCATGAAACAGTCTGGTACTCTCATCAGGCTCTCCCTGTATAAACAAAGATAAATAAAATAAAAATAAATAAAAAAGTCTGCCATGTACTGTCTATAGCCCACCTAACCCATCCCCCAGTTCCAGAAGCAAATTTCTCATTTATTTTTCCCATAGACTTTCCGAAAAAAAAAAAAAAAAAAAAAAGAATATGAAAAGTTCTAAATCTTGCTCAGGGGTAATCAGCTCTATTGGAACTAAAGACCGCAAGAACTATAATTTTATTTAAAACCTGTTTCTGAAACTTTATAAACCGCTAAGTTATTAAAGCATTTCGTCAAATCTTGCGTTTTAAATGTGCGTTATGGATATTAGTTAGCATGTAGCTGGTTAGCCTCCTCAAACTCAAAAGTCTATGGAAAAACAAATGTAAAATGTACTTCCAGAACCACTGTTTAGCTCCATTAGAAAGCATTTTACTGTCCAAAAGTGTGTGGTTAGCATGATAGTTGTTGTTAGCATTACCGTGACCGCAAAACTCCACTCTGGTTTCTGAAAGCAGTGAAAACTGCTTATAAACTCATCGTGGTGAATAATTAGGACGCTCTGAATGCATAAGGTAAGTGAGGATTAACTTTGGACCACTGCAAACCGTTTAAAATGAACTAGTTTTTCACGTTTTTAAGACGATAAAAATTAGCTACAGCGCCTTTAATCTTTGCGCAAAACTACTCAGAAGAATGTTTTGACTGTTTTTTTTTTCCTCCGAAACTTTGATCAAATATGGCGTTTGTTTTGTTTCACATAAGAACACAAAAGCGTCCTTGGAGACTGGCTGCGTGACTCATCAGCACATAACCTGAGGAGCTGGGATTTGTGCAGAGTTAACAACGTCGCTCCACCGCTCCTGCCAAGGGAAGAGAGCTCCGATCCTAACGCGAGAACATGACCGCGGGGCACGGACACGCCGCGGAAACACCACGGAGACCAGACAGAAGACGAGCAGACGCGGCGAGGAAGGTACAGTGAATATTCCATGTTCCGTGCGGCTCATGTTAAATGCATAGTGTGGGCTTTCCAGGGATGTAATTGTGGGAGAGTCTGACCTGCGACTTCTGATGTAAACAACGGTAAAAAGGTGAAATCTAAACACAAGATTCTGATCTCGAAAGCTTTTACGAATATAAAGTATGCGTAGACTACCAGCCAAAAGTTTGGACACACCTCATTTGTTTATTATTTCATTTATTTTTTAATGTTTACTACTTTCTACATTTTATATACAGGGTGTCCATAAAAAAATCTATTACAAAGGCAATTGATAAGATATCTTCATCAGACTTGTTCTATTGTACTCAGCGGTTTCCAAAGTTTTTTACCTCATTTATTACACCTCTACGTGGGCACCATTAGTCACACGAAGCACGTCAAGACGGTATTGGATTTCTTGCCGTGTTCGCTGTAGCATGGCCTCATCAATAGTTGCAGTCACATCTGTATCTTTTGCTTTAGTTCAGTAATGTCCCGTATCTTTGTTCGCTACTCGATATCTTTAACATAGCCCCGGTAGAAAGAATCCAGAGGTGTGAGATCCGGCGAACGTCGTGGAATTGGTCCATCCCTTCCAATCCAACGGTCTGGAAATGTTTGATTGAGGGACTCACGAACATGCGGATTCCAGTGTGATTCAAAACTTTTATAATCACCGAGTACGACAGAACAAATCTAATTAATACATCTTACCACTTGCCTTTGTAATTACGTTTTAAAATTGAGACTTGAGACTTCATAGACACCCTGTACACGCAGAAGAGATCAAATAGACGGTGCAAGATGTATGGAAAGATGTAGTAATGAAAGAAAAGTTAAAGAACACTCACTTCAACTAAATATTTTTTTTAATATATTTTGGCTTCGAATCCTCAAAGTATCCAGCCTTTGTTGACAGCGGTGCAAACCCTTGGCCTTCTCTCAATGAGCTTCACGATGAATTCACATGAAATGGTTTTCACTTCACAGCTGCGTTGCGTCACGGTTAAGAAATGCCAAAAGTGCCAAGCAGGGTTCAAAGCAAAAGGTGGCTGTTTAAAAAATCTAAAATCTAAAACAAGTTTGAAGTTATTTTGAGTTTATTTTTTGTTTACTACATTCCATATGTGTCCGTTCATAGTTTTGATGCCTTCAGCGAGAATCTGCAATGTAAAAAATCATGGTAATAAGGAAGATAGTGGTAGCGTATATTTTTATTTTACTTTACTTGTACATATACGACATTGCGTTATTCGTTCACTCCACACTCTGTGATGTAGCCATAGCTGCCCTGGGGTAGACTGACAGAAGTGAGGCTGCTAATCAGTACCATGTACGTCTACCCAATTCTTTTTTTTTTTTTTTTTTTAAGAATTTGAGATAATATGGTGCCTTGATATTGAACTGTTATGTTAGGTAAAAAGATAAATAAAAAAAACAAAAACAAAAAAACATATGATTTACACAGGTACTAGGCAAGGTGGGTTAAGTGTCTTGCCTAAGGACCCAACAACAGTTTACACTAAAACCACTGCTCCACTACAGTATATATTTGTACCTTTTTGACACAAATCCTTTGTTGTATTTGCTACTTTAATTACTGTTTTTATTACTATATATCTTTTGTCTTCTGTCATTATATTTTAATGTTGTTGAGCTATTGTATCATTGTAATTTCCCTTGTTGATCAATAGTTTGTGTAAGTCAAAAAATGTGTTTAAAAGTGCTACTCTGTTTAGTACCAGTATGAGTTTTAAGGAGGTTAAGCAGGACTTGGCAGATGTTTATGCCGGATGCCCTGCCTGTCACTGTGACTGGACTGGGAAAAGGGGGTCAAGTTTGGAAAAACGGAATGGGACACAAACCGGCAATGCTCTGGTTTACAGGCAGCCGCTTAAAACACTGCACCTCTTCAGCCCTGGCAATTTAATTTTTCATTCTCGCATGCTAAATGAAAAGCTTGTATTCATGCCTGGCCAGGAAAGGTTGAAGATTGCGGCCACGTCTCTGTCCGATTGCCCCAGGGCAGCTGTCCTTTTAAAACCTCACAGAACATTTGTACTCCTTTCTTCAGCCTGGTTCAGGGTTTGGAATATGAGAGTACTGGTTGAATTTGATCATGAAATTTAATAAGTTTTCCATATTCATAAACAGGGTTCCTTGCCAACTCTCCACTGTCTCAATACCTTTCATAACAGGCACATAACTTAAACTTGGACTTTCATTTTCAGTCCATTTTGAATGCAATGTCTTTATCTGAAGTGTATGATTATGGGCGTTTCCATGGTTACTTTGGGCATTATCTCGTCTCTGTTGTAAATTGACCAGCCAAGAATTCAAAGCATAAATCTACATTCACCTCAACATATGCAGTCAATTTAGAATGAAGTTAGATTGTATCGTCTTATGGAACAGGTCGAACCGAGCATTAAAACTGATTGAAGCTTTTGAAATGGAGAAAAAAAATGTCTAACTCAAACCTGTAAATGAAGAATGTATCGAGTAATGTGACTGCTAATGCGGACGGCTTTTAGTGGGAAAGATACTGGTGCAATCAGGCTTCAAATCGAGCTTGCATGCAGGCAGAAAAGTAGTAAAAATCTTGAAAAGGGGAGAGAAAACTGAGTCATAGAATTACCGTGGACTATGACAGGCACCGAGGCAGTGTTTTAAAATTCAGAAAATCAGGAAATTGAGGCGACTTTAGTAATATCTGGAAGTATGGTGTAAAGTAAAGTAGTACTGAGCAAAGTATTTTTGACTGGTGTATTTGTGATCTTGTCATTTTGGTGGGTGAGAGTAGGAACAATAGTTCAATACAGAAACTGCATCACTGCAGACACTGCACTGATCAGCAGGGGCCTGTCCAGACTTTTTTTTTAAAGTCCTATATTACGCAAAACTAATTGCTGTTAGCTTTTACCCATATTATAATGGTGTTACCTAATCAAAAACATACCTAGATATGTGTCTTGTTTCATTCACACATGTTTGAGTAACCCTGGATTATTAGGCCGTCTACATCTCCAAAGCTCAAACTGCTCTGATCCACCTTGTGATGTCATTTAGTGGTAGTTTTAATGTTAACAGCTATTTTTACCCTCAATTGAACTGAACTGCTTTACTCTTCAATACTCTAGAATAATCTTATGTTTTTGCTTTTACCTTTTGTCACATTGTCAATAGGAAGTCTCTAATATCTGTTGGTGCACCAAGGAGTGAAACAGTGTCTGCAAAGATGGCAAAGTTAGGCAAATTCAGGGCTGAAATGATCAAAAGTGTTTCTAGTGAACGTGAATGGAGTTTAAAAACTCAGTGGAGCATTTCCTGTATTACCACAAGGTGAAACAGAGTGTTTTCTTTTTGAGAGAAGAACTCAGCCTAAATATGCAGGGTCTGCAAATTCAGATCCAGACCAAACAAACTAGCAGCAAATGAGCGGGCACCAAATGAGCGGGCACCAAACGAGCGGGCACCAAACGAGCGGGCATGCACCTTTTTAGGCTTTGTCGAGCCACCGTCAAGAAACATGTGAACACGGTACGCGCCTGTCCAGAGGGCCCACGGTCAAAGGACCCGCTCACCACCAGCCCCCAGGGGGGTGAGGGCTGTTCACTTGTGAGCGTCCATTGGTGAAAATTATGGGACTTTAAATCCAAATGGAAGAGGCCTGAGTGTTTCTGGAAACATTTCTCACGTAGGCCGTAAATGTGGACTTTATTCTGGCTCTTGTCTTGTATTCATCACATAATGCACTTTCATGGCCACAGTGTAAAGGCTGCTTAATGCACTAAAACAGCTCAACAGAATGATCATTTAACACAGAGAATGTGAGCGCATTTCTTTATATTTCTTACCGTTATGAATATGGAAAAAGAGGACATGACCCACAACCCAAACTCCTGATAGCGCCTCCAAGTCCTGAAGCTGACTGCTGTTCAGTCCATTTAAATCCATGTATCCAGGCTGAAAGCCATTCTTCCGGAAAAAAAGTTTGAACAAGGATATTATTCAGCCGTACGTGCATAACCGCTGCCGAATGTCTGTCCCGTTAAAGAGCCATCAGTCCTTCGTGTTAGCGCTGGGTTAAAGCCAAACGGCCTAATGAAGGCTGCATTCGCCTGACTTCGGCAGTTCTGTCCAGTGTGTGCGCTGATTGTCATACAGTGAATTTGTTTACTTTTTATAGTCCACTTGCCAAATGTGCAGTGAGAAGTCCATATTTGACCCGGATCAAACAAGCAGACTTTAGGACTTTTCTGATGTGAATACACCCTGAGAAAAAGTTTTCCCAGCTCTGTGTAGCACTGAGGCACATTTAAAAGGAACTGTGACGAGAAGCCAAACTCTTCCACTTGAGGCAAGGACTCCCCACTACCTGGAGAGGGCGCCACCTTTTTCTGGTCAAGAATCATGGGCTTGAATTTGGAGGAGCTGATTTTCATTGCTGCCGCTTCACACTCGGCTCACACCGCCTCAGTGCATTTTGCAGGTCCTGGTTTAGTCCTGGTGCAGACCTGTTCCCAGTGCATGTTCCAGAACCCATCAGGACAACATCATCTGCAAACAGCAGAGATGAGATCTTGTGGTCCCTGAACTGCACCCCCTCCGGCCCCTGACTGCCGCAAGAAATTCTGTCAATGAATAAAATCGGTGACAAAGGGCAGCCCTGGACGTGGCCCACATACACTGGGAAAAGGTCTGACTTAGGCCTGCTCAATACATTATTATCTGATGTATACATCATACTACTCAGCAGTGGGCACTACATGAGGCAACTGTGTATATGTTGTATTTATTTATTTATTTTGGCTTTACCTAACATCATGGTTAAATATCAAGGCACCATATTGTATATAAAAAAAAAAAATCTAGAATGCATGGGTACGCAACACGTACATGGTGAAGTCATATGTATTAGATATCACAGACAAATGATATGACTGTTACTGCAGCCTTTTAAGGTCATCAATAATTCAAACGTTAAAGATGCACTATGCAGCATTTCTGTCTGGCACCTTGATGTCTCCATGGAGTTTTGTTTATTTATTTATTTATTTATTTTCCCCCATGTAATAGCATTAAACCCATCTACGTCTACGGAAACAAACAGCTCAAAGAATTGATGTAAGAGAGCAATTTTTACAGTCTGAACAAACAGTAATTGAATAAATGCTAGATAGGTACGAACAATGCCATAGTGTGGAACATTCCAGACCAAACAATAACATCTCCCATCTCCATGAAAGCAGATGGCAGTCCCCCCACCAGAAAAGTTACATATTGCACCTTTAAGTCCAGTCATGCTCATTTCAGTTCTTTTAGGGCTGCCACATACGATTATTTTAGTAGTTGACAAGTCAGCACTTCATTTTTTGATTAGTTGACTAGTCAAATGATTATTTCTTTTGACCTTTTACACATATCATCCACCAAATAAAGGTTGAAATATGGAGAATGGCTTCTAGATGGAGGATATCATCATTTTTTGACATTTAGATATAAAGGGGGTTATTATGCATCGACTTTTTAGACCAGTGGAGGAGCTGGAGGAAGCATCTGGGGTGGGGGAAGTCTGGGAGTCCCTGCTTAGACTGCTGGCCCAGCCCCGGATAAGCGGAAGAAAATGGATGGATGGATTTTCTGGAGCTTTTTACCTAATTATAACATTGTTCCCACATCAAAAACACACGTGAAGAGTTTTTATATAGATACAACATACACTACAACTTCACAAACCTGATGCAATGTGCAGTAGTTTCATTAACGGGATGCACACCAATTGTGATGGTGACGGGGGAGTGACACAGGGAGCAAGGGGAGGTGGGTCTCAGAGCGTCAAAAACAAAGCTGAAACTTATTAAACATTTTAATACGTTGTTTTCGCCGAATAACAGTAAAAGGAAACATTATGATTTATATATCATGTGTTAGCAATTAATACCCCATAGTAATGCAACCGATTAGTCAGTGCAGCCTAGTAGCGTTTTTATTCAAATGCCGTTTTCCTACCACTGTATCACCAAGATGGCTGAAGAAAACAGTAAGAAGAAGATAAGTCATTGCGTGTGTGCATAGCGTGCGTTCGTGCCAAAATGATGGAGTGTCTTCAGAGCAAAGCCAGCTGTTGTGTTGCTACGTTTGCTTCTGAAAAGTCGCTTAGATGTAATTACACTTTTAACGCACTCCTCTCAGTATGTGGAGTCTGCATGCAAGTAAAAAATACACCAGAAACAACATTAAAGTGTATATGGCAGGTGTCTTGGTTTGGGGGGATAGTACCTGTGGTAAATATGGATCGTTTTACAGCAGTTAAGAGGCAGTTTGTGGAAAAAAAAAAAGTTTAGAAGGAAAGTACAAAAATGCGGTGAGCTCTAAAACCTGGGGCGGCGCAAGACATTTTTGGTTGGCGGAGCTACGGTAAGGGGGTGCTAGTTAGCCCCTGTAGTGATTTATGAAAGCTAATATGGATTTTTTTTTTTTCTTTTTTTTTTTTTGGAGTCTCATTTTGAACAACATTTTTGTGCTTTGAAAGTGGGACAAAAATCTTTGGGGAGCTGTGGGGGTGCGTTGACCGTTCTAGGGGAGGCTAGTGCCCCCTCAAGCCCATTGCTGTTGATGAGATGTTGTTGTCAGAGGTGCTTTTATGTAAATGAGCTGCTGATGTCTTACCTATACCTCTATACCTGCCCAAGGACTGCTGATGGAAAGTAGAAATCTGGCGCAGAGCATTTTTTCTCTTTGCGATCAATTTAATCTGTGCACTGTCCTTGTTTTAAATAAATAAAATAAACAGGAAGTTTATGTCATATCTTCATGCCCAAGTAAAATGATAAAAGTCTTAAATTATGTTTTATTTAATCCTTTAAGGACTCAGCACATTATAGACCGTTATAGCTCGCCTAGACTTTTTTTCTTTTTTTAGCCATAAAAATCATGTTAAAGGAGGTATCAGCATGTTCTTTTGCCTTTTGTTTCACACAACTACCTCTGTTTTACATATCCATCCTTATTTATCCTTTGATTGTAATAAGTGTAACACCAGAAAAAGTGTGTAATACCAGTTTAAGTAGAAGAAAAATTATAAAAATGAATGTACCTTTGAAAACATGTCCAAAATGTCGATAAACTGATACTTCCACTACTAACGCGAGCGTCCCCAGAGTGACTAGGAGAATCCTGGCGACACCTGCGCTCTGATTGGTCATCTTCGAGGGACAACGTAAGCGCATTACCGTAATGACAGTATAGAGCACAATCGGTTGCGGAGTTACGGCAATGGAAAGTCCGCAACCGCGAATCTTTCGTCAGCGATAGCATCCGACGCTATAGGGTTAAAGCGGACATATTGTGCTTGTGCCTACTATACAGTTATAATGTATGACAACCGTGGATCATTATGTTATAATTTGCACATTTTAAATCGCAATATTAACCTAAAACGACTTCATAAAAGAAACAAGTCCACTGACATGCGCGTTGGAAAACTGCGGTGTCTAATGGGAGCTGAAGTTGCACATCACGCTAGCAAACCGCAGATTTATACCAAAATGACTACGCACTGCCCCCGAATCCTGCACGTATCACCGATTAAGAAAATAATTGGAGAACGAAGTAAGTACAAAGCAGTGGGCGTGTGCCGGTGGCGGTGAAGACAGGAGTTGATCGGCAATATGACATAAAAAAAAAGTGATTAAAGATTGCTCAAACATGCACGAATCACTCCAAATACAACCGGGTGAGTAATGGTGAGGGGAAACAACTATAACGTGATTAAAAGCTAAATGAGTAGTCTAACCTGTCATATCCACTTTAAAAACAAACATCATTCCAGTAGTAGGTACTTGATGTCACAGCTTCAGAATCGCAGCCCACTTTTCATTTAGCTCGTGTTTGATCAGCCGTCCTCTCTCCGGGCTCGCCGCAGTTTGGATTAAAGATCAGATATGGAACTCAGCTGGAAATAGGTCAACCCACGGCCCGATGGAGAGCGCTCTGGAGAGGGGCCAAGGTAAAAGTCTAATCCTGGATGGGTCGGGCTCACGGGTTGGCGCGTCTTAAAGGGAGGGAGCTGGCACGAGCAGAGAGAGTGCGGTTGGATGTGTGTTCAGGTGGTTATAAATCCAGGGGAGATAAATGTAACTCTAGGGTCCTGGCTCGAGTTCTGGAGGACGCTTCTTGGCGCTGCAGTTCCCCGCTGCTCTGGACAGTGGTTCTCAAACTGCGGTATGTGGACTTCTTATAGTGGTATAGTGGGTTTATAGCGGTTAAAGTCATTGCTGAGTCTTAGGTGAGGAGTTACGTTGCCAGATTTTTGTTCTGCTGAGGTTTGGTCCCTATTTTGTTACAAATTTAGACCGGGGATGGTGCTTCTTTTTCATGGGACATCCAATCAACAAAAAAGACTGATTAGTCCTGGATAAGTTCTGCGTTAGTCCTAGGTTCACGTGCGCATTTGACCAATGTCTTAACCCTCAATATGTAACTTTTTAGCTTGTTTTTATTACAGTGAAAAGCAAATAAAATAAAAATGTGGGTGGGGCTTGCATCTCCACAAACTCTTATTTGGCCTGGCCTGCTTGTGGAAATGGCGTTCCATTGGCTATAATATCTCACAGAATGGCACAAATGTATAATGTAATTTAACATTCAAATTTGAGATGGTTTGACAATATTAGTGTTTAAATAATACATAAATGTTGATTGTAAACAACGTAAATCACAAGAAAATATAGCCTAATCTGTCAGTTTCTTTATTTTCTGCGTTTCAAAGCGTGCGACTGAGTTGCTTGGGGCGATCTGAGAACAGTCGGCTTCAGAGTCACACGACAAACATAGCAGTGCGTTAACTCCACGGGACACAGGGAAAGTCTCACACCTTCCTTACACCTGACAGAAGGTGAAAGGAATATGTGTACGCAAGCAGATTAGACTGAGTACAATAAGAGGTCAGATGAACTTTTACTGTAAGAAGCAGAAGCTAGCAGAGTTCAGCGTTGCTTTTGTAGCATTGCTTACAAGCTCATGATTTCCTGCTTTGTTAAAAACACCAGGACCTTCTGCACTGGCTTTAAGATGTACTAGGGCATGAAATTTATGACAGGAAATAAGGATTACACGAACACGGATTTGGACAACAACATGAACAACAACAACGCTGCGGGGACGCTCATTCATTCAAATACAACACCCCCAAAACTCCAGACGAACAATCCAGGGAAATCAGCAAACGTTTAAGTTGCCAAGCTGTTTATGGGCAAATACAGCTGTGCTATACATTGTTGGAAAGTGTTATTTTTCTACCAAACAAACACGGAGTTTATATTATGTTCAAATGCCAAGTACGAAAACACGCACGTCTTACCTCTGGTTCAAAACAGACTCATTCAGTCCTTATGAGGCAAAACAAAAGTATATCCAAAAGTATGTCCCATAAACATATTGATAATAATCTGTTCCCTGTTCTGAAAATAATCTCGTGTCCATATATTCGTGGTAAACACTGTAGGCCTTCACACATTCCTTTCACTCTTGTCTCATGGAGAGTTTCTTGTAGCAATAATCCTACTATTTTAATATAATAAAAAAACAATGCATGCAAAACTTCTTTTCTGATATTTATCACATTTTTTTTTTTAAATAATGGAAAACATGTGAAATAGCCCCCCCTAGTGTTTAAATCACCAGTCACCACTGTCTGTTTCCATGGAGAATGTTCCGAAGTCTCTATGAACCGCTTAAATGTATTATTGCTATTTTATTACTAATTTTAAAAAACATTTTAGTGAGCAGCCCTTGTTGGATATTAACCCTGCAGGCGGTCCATAAATGGGTCAAACGCGGGGGGGATAATTCGGAGCTCCAGCAGATGGGAGGGAGTGTGCGAGGAACAGAGCCCAGCGGGGATACACTCCGGCAAGGGGAGGGCAGTGTGGTCATCCAGAGTGGCTACTGACCGACCGTGGAGGGGGCGGTCTGGTCTGAGGGTGGACACAAGAGGAAACTACTCATACAGATGGGATAGTGATCTACAATGTATTTAAATGTGTTTATTTAATTTGACAAACTGTTCAAATTATGGGGTATTTTTTGTCTCTCCATTTGGCACTTTGAACAGCTATCCAGACTGCACACAGACACCCGCTTGTGTCATTCTCTGCAATGATGGTTCCCAGTCAGCCAGAGTTATAAAAAAGGTTGCCACTTTGGGGCAATTTTTAACCACACAGATGCTACCAAAGTGGTTAACTAGATTTGATTATTTTTGTGATGTGTTTGTGTCTGTGTCTGTTTGTCCCTACAGCTATATACTTGGGACTACACCTAAACTCCTCCCACTCAACCACAATTCAAATAGAGCTGCTTAACTGGTCGGTGCCTGGGGAGGGGCGGGGGATTGGTCAAACAGGTATCCACACATCAAACTCCGCCCCTGCAGCCAGGTGTTGTTGCTGTAATCAGGGCAGTCTTTTGTGATGTCACCAACTACTTGAAACAGCAGAAGCGTTTTTGACCAGAAAACTGCAAGTTTACCTAGTTTGCGCTAAAGTTGCCAAAAAATGACTAAGAACAGTAGATGCTATTAAAACATCATATACACAGTTTAGTCATTTTAATTTAATTTCGGCACAAATAAGACAAATCCATGAACAGCAGCTACCCATAGGGGGCGCTGTCAGCATGGTCCGGCAGAGTGGCACTTTGTTGTGATGACGTTTACGATGTTGTACCATAAAGAGCAGGCGGAAATCACCTCCACATTTTTCTATTGACCCATTTCTATTATTAGTCATAAGATCAGTATTGCAATTTTAAAATTAAATCCAGACTGTTGTCTCTTTGTATTTTTTAAACAGAGGGATATCAGTCTGCTCTCCACGTCCTCTGCTGCGTCTTGAGCCCAACCAAACATGATTGTCCAATCAGATTTGTTTATTTCAGTGACGCATGTGAAACAAAGGAGCTCATTGGGCATCTATCACTAACAAACAGAATTTCTCAGCTCAGATTAACAGTTTGGAAATGGCAATGTTTTTCAGTCCCCTGTGATATTTTTTCTTTCTTTTCTTTTTTTTTTCCTTATAAGCTGCCATATTTGTTATTTGTCCCTGACTGGCTTATCCACCTATCAATCACGCCCATCTGAACTCGAGAGATTCACCGGTGACACGACTCACATCTTTATAAAGTATTGGGGAAATGTGTATTCTGGATCCCAGGCAACCAAATTATCATAGTGAGTGTCATAGAGTGTCACAGATATTAGATAAAAGGGTATTTTTTTTAATTTTGGCAATCATTTTTGTAATGGCATCTAAAAATATATATTCATAGGCATATGACATTGTGTTGGTGGTACATTTTTTCAACCCATATTACGTTATCAGTGCAATTCACGATACGTCAAGCCCTCAAAAAAGGTACGTGAACTAGTTGAGAGGGTGACGTAGGCTTGTGGGCTGTGCATTGTAAGGGTTGTACTGCTAACCGTAAGAAGGGTTTGAATCATAGACTCGTGAATCATAGCATGGGCGCGCTTCTGGCTCCATCGACTCTGGCTCCAATTCACTTTACATTCAAAAACTGTCACCCCTCTCTTTGTAACTGCTGCTGTCAGGCTCGGCATTTTGGTCTTAAAATGTTTGCTCTGCATGATCCTGGTGTTTTTATTTCACTATTGCGTCCATAGATCAAAGATATGAAATTGATAACAGACAAATCAGGCGCCTTTTTTCCACCGAGGTCACTCCCGCTAGCGTTAGCAACAGGTTTGATTGACAGCGTTGCTAAGCGCCTACTCCCTGCTTAACCAGCGGTGTGTGAGCGGGAAGGGGCTTTACCTCCACCAGCCTCGCTCCTGTTTGGCTCTTTGGTTGCTATGATACTTGCGGTCAGAATTCCAAATATGGAGCCTCGACGAGCTTCATTTGAACCGAACGCTGCGGGTGACGTCACGCTCACTTAGTCCACTTCTTTATACCGTCCACGGTTTGGATAGTGCCTGAAAGAGATCGCTAGATTACTCAGAGAAAGGCCAATTTGCGTAAAACCCCATCTTTAAACGTAGTTCCAGTAGTAATGAAACACCATTAAACACAAGATCGATACGTTTTTCACTGTGGAACATTATAGGCAAAGCGCTAACATCGCCGTGGAGACAAACAGGTGGCGAAAAATATAGGTCTTGTTGGGCGCTATCTATTCCGTATGCATTTATATCAACAGCGCGGTCTCCAGCCCACATCACTGCTGTCCATACCATTTTCTGCATACATTTCCCAATCCATCTCCCAGATAAGAATACACATTGTGCAACGAAGCATCTGTTGTGAAGAGCTCGAATAAAAATGTAAATGACGGCAAAGGAACGATTCAAACAGTGCAAAATAAAAAGCCCTACTCTCTTTCACTTGGGATTATTTTGTAACACGTCTCCGCGGCAACACTGCAGGGACCGCCATTAAAACGCAGATAACAAAACTATACATAAATTATATCAAAAACGCCCACGCCTGACGCATAGTCTAATATCTGAATGTTCAAGTCAGGAGGAATGGTTTTAATTTCAAATGTAGGTTTAGGTCTCGAGGGAGCAGGCTGAATTTGTAATGTTTTGGCTTTTTTTTTTTTTTTTTTGAAGGGTTTTAAATGAAATATTTTGAGGCCAGAGATGTTGGGAAAGTGATGCCACATGGGGCTTCCGGGTTTAGCGGTGCACAGTCCTAGGGGGAGATGGGGTCAAATGCTGATTTTAACACTGAACATAACCGACGTTGGGGAGAATACTTTGAAAATGTATTTAGTTATGGAATACTGAATATTTGCAATAGATTAGATAGACAATATTTTATTAAAGGAACTGTATGTAGTCTGGGCTATTACTGTTTTAAAAACGCTACTGCAATCACAACTGAACCTGTGTTGCCAGAGCCTTAACCTGCAGATAGACGACACATACTGGTTTTTCTCATTCTCAGTATATGGACAGGCCTCATGTGAAAGCTCAGAACCTCCAGAATTCACTCACTGAGCTGCAGAGGCTGCACTAGCACTCATGTGAAAGTCAAGACCTCCAGAATTCACTCACTGAGCTGCAGAGGCTGCACTAGCACTGATTTGTGATTGGCTGTAGGTGCTGGGGTTTAGATCAGAGAGAGTCCTTTTTTAAAACAACTGGATTTCAGCATTGAAACTGGCAACCCAACTGAGAGACTCCTAGTTGACACCAAACGATAGCAACTTGATGTACAACTTGGCCATCATGTCTGAAGTTTTTTTGTAATTAAGAATAACCCAAATGAATGTTATAATTGTTGACAGTAAAGGAAATATATGGGGACACAGATAGTTCCTTTTACAGAATTTGAAATCAACCCTCCCTTTAAGAAATTCTTGGCACAGACGGAGTGACTAATTCAGTAAAAAACTTCATTTTTGGTGCCCTTGTTCAGATGTGACATTTGTACAAATAAACGTGACAAAGCAGTGATTGATGCACAATAGCGGTGGACCAACAGCTCCGACAATCACACAGTGTTTTGTGTGAAATGCAAAAACACAGCGGCAGACCCTCTCCATTTGACAATATTACATTTTCAATTCTAAAAACATTTCATTGTTTTTTTTCTGCTTCTTTGAATTTTAATGTGAAATGTCTCACAAAAGTCTCCTAAAATATATTGAATACGATCAGCACAGAGGTGGAGTGGCTTGAGCAATCTAGCCTCACAGCGAAACAGTCTCGGGTTCAATTCCCTTTACTGTTAGGAGTTTGCTTGTTCTACCTGTCGTTTTATTCTGGGCACTGCAGTTTCTCCAGGCAAATCCAGATTATCTTATCACATTTTTTATACAGAGGGATATCAGTCTGGTCACCATTCCATCCGTTGCATCTCCAGCCAGAACCAAACACAATCGTCCAATCAGATTTGTTTATTTCAGTAACGCATGCGAAACGGAGGAGCTCATTGGTCACCTACTATTTACAAACAAAATGACATTTCTCTCACCTCAGTTTAACAGTTTAATGCTTTGCTCATTGATTTTACAGAAATCCACAATGTTTTTCAGGCCCCTGCGATATTTTTTTTCCTGTTTTCCTTGTTAGCAGCCATATTTGTTTTGATACGGACGGACCATGCGTGTCCCTGATTGGCCAATCCACCGGTCAATCATGCCCATTTGAACTATGGGAGATTCACACATATCTAGACTCACATCTGCATAAAGTATTGAAGAAGTGCGTATTCTGTTAACGCGTTTAACTACAAAAACAATAAAAAGTGCTAGTTCTCAAAGACTGCTTATTGATCATGTTTGCAACTTAAATGAACAAAAAACGATTAAGAGTTGTATTAATAGGCCTTGTGTCTCGATTTGATTTATATCTATGAATAACTTAAACATTAAAGTGCATATGGCAGGTCCGACTACTCATTTCACAAAGATTTTACAAGATTGTGTATTTTTTTAATTAACAACAGGTGAAGCATAATTTGACTTCCTGGCGACATTGTCAGATGTGCAGATAGGACACGTAATTTGTGAACTGTTACCTAGCAACCATAATGTTAACACAGGCCAAAACTTATCTCATTTGCACAGGAGTTATGATTAGACTAATAAAAATAGATGACGCCTTTATTTTGTTTAATGAAGTTTGAAATGGTTCTGTGATTTGGATGGAGTTTCCGTGGTGATGACATAGATAGAGACAGAGCTTATTCCATTTTAGAACTCACCGCTCCTACGCTCCTACCTCTTTTTTTTGTGTTTTTCTTCTCAACTTTTTCCCACAAACTGCCACTTAACCATGAGAAATATTTACCGTATGTGTAAAACTATGAGAAATATTTACCACAGATACTATCAAACCAAAGCAAGTCATCTCAGAAGGAGCGGAAGGAGGACTCAATTTTGTTACTTAAGTAAAAGTACAGATACTGGAGCTAAAAATACGCAAGTAAAAGTAAAAGCATCACTTGAAAAAATCTACTTAAGTAAAAGTATTAAAGTACCAATTAAAAAATGTACTTAAAGAGTAAAAAGTAAAAGTATTTCACACCGATTTTGAAATCTAATGAAGCTTCAAATTTAGCGATTTTGTTCAACGGAAACAGTTTTTTTCCGGTTTTTATTTGTATATTTTTGTTTGCTCAAACTATGAAAATAAACCCTCAGCCGTTTCAGCAGGTCTCAGACTATAATAAAAAAATACTTTTACTTTTCAGTCCTGTTCAAAAACGTAGTGGAGTAGAAAGTACAGATACCTGCTCTCAAATGTAGTGAAGTAAAAGTAAAAAGTATCCATTTTAAAATATACTTAAGTAATCACAGATACCTAAAATGTGTTCTTAAATACAATACTTTACTACTTTTACTTTGTTATGTTCCACCACTGGTCATAATTATAAGGCAAGGCAAGTTTATTTGTATAGCACAATTCATACACAAAGTGCTTTACAGAATAAGAAAGACATTAAAATCACAATACAAACAAATCAAAACATAAAGAACCATAATAAAATTAACATAAAAAGAGAATCAGAATAAAAACCTTTCAGTCACATGCACAGCTAAACAGAACCGTTTGGAGCCTGGATTTAAACATCGTCAAAGTAGAGGCCTGTCTCACATCTTCAGGAAGACTGTTCCAGAAAAACATGAAAGCCTGTCTAATGCACTTTAACTCCGGGTATAGGCCATTTTAGTACATCTTTGGTACATTTTGCTCGCTCACTCCTCCTGACAGATCACCCAGAGGCCCCGATTGACGGATGGGACAAACGCGGGGGGACAAGCTGCCTCGCAGGTACAACGAAATCTAAAAATACACAATGGAACTCTCTCTCAGTTGCAGTGGTGAATGAGTAAATTGGCTGTAAAATGCATTCTTATGAAAGGCTTCCATTGTTTCGCCAGAGTGCTCTCTTCACTGGGAATGGGACAAAAGGACTCCGCTTCAGCTATGCACCAAAAGCCACGAGGCCACAAAGGGAAGCGGGTCTAAAAGGCCTATTCTCCGGAGGTCTTTGAATGCAACACGGCTCCCCAGTGCCCCCACAACCCACTCTAAAGCAGAGTGTTTCATTCAGAGCACTTGGGTTGTTGACTTGTATGGTTTTGTGGGCTTTTTGTAGACCCCACGATTACTCAGGTTGGGTTTGCACTGATTTCGGAGGACAATTTGGCAGGACTGTTCCAAGGCATAAAAGGTTGGACGGGACCGAACTAATGCCGAAGCAATTTTGGTGAATATAATAAAAATTTCCGGAATCACTTAGAGGGTCCACTGAAGTTTCATAGTTTAGAGCTCAAAAGCTACAATGAGTGGCTGCACACTATGTAACTTTTGCAGAAATGCTATCTCCATGGAAACAAGCAGGTGATATGCCAGGCCAATTTTTGAGTAATAAAAACCTCACAATTATATGTGCATTTTTGATGGAAATATACATAGTTTGCGGGTTTAGCCATTGATTTAAAATGTTCAGCGTTTGTACCTGATTTCAAAACCATCCTGAACATGTTTTAATTTGAACCTTTAGCCCCGCCCACTTAGCTTTTTCTGTCGTTGTGATATTGCACCATGACAAAGAAACAACTATCTGGGATAGTGTCATGCTGTTGTTTCCTTATAGTTCACAAATATCTATCTACTATTTGCTTGTTTGTCACTCTTGAAATTGCACCATGACAGAAAATTAAGTGTCTGGGATAGTGTCAGGCAGTTGGTTTCCCATGATTCTTAGTAACAATGTGTCTGATTGGATGAGAAAGGAGGCCCCATAAGTAGCTTCTGTATTAGTTACCACTAGTGAAAATGCTGAAATGACTAGATGGTGAGTTAAAGTCTCATTTAGCCTTGATTCTTAGTCTTAAATAGTAAACGTTAATAAACCTCACTGTTTATTTTACATAGCATTTTCTTGGGGTATAATTAATACAGAAGCTACTGACAGGGTCACCTCATTAAAACCAATCAGGCACATTATCACTTAGCAACCAATTACCTGACACTATCTCAGACAATTGTTTCTGTGTCATGGCGCAATATCACAGTGACAGAAATGATAAAGTGGATGGGGCTAAAAGATCAAACTAAAACATGTTCTTGATTCGCAGTTTGAAATCAGGTTCAAAGCCTTTATAGAAGACCTATTGTGCTTGTGTCTGCCGTATAGTTATAATCAATGACACATTGATTTTTGGATCATTTAAATCACAATGTTCATCTAAAATACTAAAACAAATCCGCTGACTTCTGTGTTAGAAAACTGCAGTGCCCAATGGGAGCTGACGTCGCTGTAAACGTCTTCACAACAAAACACCATGAAGTTCTTGGCACCTCCGATGGAGAGCTGCACATTACAGATTTTTTTCATTTGTATCAAAATGACTATGCCAAATCCTACGTGTATCACTGATTAAGAAAAAATTGGAGGATGAAGTAAGAGCAGTGGGCGTGTACCGGTGGTGGTGAAAACAGGAGTTGATTGACAATATGGCGTCTTGAAGATGAGGATGTGGTGGTGAAAACAGGAGTTGATTGACAATATGGCGTCTTGAAAATAAGCGATTGCTCAAACATGCACTAATCATTCAAAATACAACTCCGAGAGGGTAAATGAGAAGAGAAACAACTATAACATGGTTAAAAACTCTGAAAAGTCGCAGAATAGGTCTGCTTTACAAGTTCTCACCAAAATTCCCTCCTGGCCACTATATTGTATCTCTGCCAAATATCAGCTCTAGTCTCCTAGTGTCTCCCTCAGATCCAGTCTGACCAGTGTGAGCAGAGGAGGCACTGCAAACAGAGAACATCACACTTGGTTGTTTTGCAGCCAAACACCTCCAGTCGAGAGGAGACATGGAAACTGTGCAGTCCAAGAGGTGACATGAGAACAAAGTGTGTGTATTTGCAGGTTTTTTGGTGTTTTCGTCGGCATCCCGCTAATGAAACTACTGCACTTCGAATCAGGTTTGTGAAGCTGTTTTGCAGTTTTTTATCATGTTTTTGTATATTATTGGAGAATTGTCGCGTGGGAGCATGGATGATGTAGGTTTGGGGCTGAGCATTGGGCAGATTCTTACAGCTAACCGTAAAGAAGGTTCGAATTATTGAAACATGCATAGATGACATCTAAACCCTCTTCAGCCATGTTTATTATCAGGGAACAACGTTATAACATGGTAGAAACCTCCAAAAAGTTGATTTTGTTAATACCCTATCTTTAAACATACAGTAAATGCACTCTCTCTCCTCATATGAACTATTCTACACCAACAACTCATCCTCCAGAACGTCTTTTGATACTTGTATTGCCTGCATGGCCTGTGCTGACTTCTGCATAGTGGAATCAAATATGTAACTTTTTACTCAGTGAAGATCTGAATGCTTCATCTCATATTCAATGGATCCAATAAACCCCATATATCATGATGAAACTAGACACCAGAATAATTAGCGTTTAATCACTTACCAGATTCAAAAATGAGTTTTAAATATGAATAATTTAGTTCAATTTACTGTGCATTTATTTTTTTCTTTGGAAATTCTAACACATTTTGTCAGTTTGAGAGCAATTTAGATCATTCCAATAACTATTTACAAAAGTAGCTTTGTGAAAAGTTGTCAATTAAACTTTTTCATAACAGCATTTTGGTTCAAGGTTTATCACACTGGAACAGTAAAACAAACTAGAGTTATTATGTGTTCAAAAAATAGTGTCCAAGGAAACGGGTACACCCACGGAGCATCTCCATATATTGAGGTACTGGGTTTGTCAGGAGTACCTAGTTGGGGGATTATCCTACTGTGCGTATTTTAAGTTGATGAGGAAACCAGATTATACTGACACAGACACCTGGCCCAAGAAGTGGAAGAATTTGGAGCATTGCTTATTTGTTGAATTATCATATATGTCTTCTGTTTGTACTTTTGCCTTTCGTCGCTCTTTATACACAACTTAACCCACTTCATGAGGGTCAATTACCAGACTCTAATGGTTTGTACTGATGTATATATGTGCGTATATTTGCATGATACAGCCCTAGACTTTGATTTCAGATGGACCTATTGACCTTATTCGGCCCCGCCCAGTTTTCCCTCTAAATGCAACTTTTGCTACTTAACACTTTTGTGGTGGTGGCCCTTCCGATTAAGTGAGATTCCCGCTCATTTACGTGTAGAGTTTAAGTTTTGCTGCTACAATCTGATCTAAAGTTGGCTGCTTTGTGTAAAATATTCAACGTTCAGGTGAGCAACGAGTCGACACCGCACCGATTCTCTGGGAGGCTTTAAAACGGCTCTGCGGTCCATATAGAACTTTTTGAAGTGAAAATCGGCAGCCCCATGCAAAACAAACCCAATGGTGATGGCGGCGCCCACAGCAACTTCCGGAATAATGTGAATATAGCTACGGGAGTATCACTGTTTTGGACTACGATCTGCAAATGCTGCACGTTCTTTCCGTATAAGGGTTTGGATCCGTACATTTTTCATGTTACCTTTACGGCCTAAAGTCTGTAATGTAATGCCATCGCTACAGTAAAAACATAAATATTTACTAGTTTTTATTTCAAGTGAATAGTTAAGTTTTGTTTCATTTTTGTTACAGAAATATTAACCACAAACCAGGTCGAAACGTCTGCATTTCGATCGAATTCTGACCGTTCTTCCAGCTCATTTTCTTTTTTTTTTTTTACATGGGCAGTTAAAAATACTATGAAAACTACTGAAATCATCACCCGAAAATCTTGAACTTTTTGTGAGTATGTGTGTAACTGAACTGTACTGTTGCAACCCAAAACACTGACACATCGCTCTTTCTAATCTATGAACCATTTCTAATCTATAAACCTCTCTCCGGGGAAAGCGGTTTGGGTAAGCCTGATTGAAAGACTTTGGCAGTTCTAACAACTACCTGCACCCCCTCTGTTTGTCTCCGTCCATGTTCAGACCCACACACTCACACTATGCACTTTCTGTCTCTACAAAAAAAACGTATTTCTTGTCACGAAACGCAGAAGTTGTCAGAACACTTAAGTAAAATTTTTGTTTAGTTGATACTTTTTACTTTTACTTCACTACATTTGAAAGCAGGTATCTGTACTAATTAAGTCGATTTTTTCATGTGACACTCTTACATTTACTTTTTTTTTGCTTCGGTATCTGTACTTTTACTTAAGTAACCAAACTTAGTACTTCTTCCAACACTGCACCATCGTTTATCTTTCAAGGGCCCATATTACGCTATTTTCTGATCTACGTTATAATGTTGTTTTCTCATCAAAAACATACCTGGAGTTGTGTCTTGTTTCATTCACACATGTTTAACACGTAAACCCTTCATATTTAAGTTCTTCTTTCAAACATAAAACACTTTGTTCCACCTTGTGATGTCATGTGGCAATACAGGAAGTGCGCCACTGTGTTTTTAAACTCCATGCACCTTACACTAGAATCGTTTGGATAATTTCAGCTTTGGAACTGCCAATCTCTACTGAACAAAACGTAAAATGTAGCTGTTAACCTGAAAACTTCCACTACCTGCCATCACAAGGTGGAACAGAACATTTTGAGCTTTGGAGATGTAGACAGAAGGGTTACTCAAACGTGTGAATGAAACAAAACACAACTCCAGGTATGTTTTTGAGGAGGCAAGAACGTTCTAACGTGGCTAAAAGCTCATAAGAATCCATTTTGTGTAATTTAGACCCTTTCATTTTGGCGTCAACAACTTGGCTTAGATTCTCAGACAAACATTTTTATTATACTATTGAAATCATTCTCCAAAAATCTTGAGTTTAGTGAAATTGTGAGCGAACTGTATTGTTGCAACCCAAAACACTAACATATTTTGCTATGGGCAAGCCTCATTGAAAGACTTCTGCTACTCTTCTTGTTGTCTAACGTGAACCCACACGCTAATAGTTTGCACTTTCCGTCTAAAATAAAACCCACCCTTGCACTGCGTATAATTTCTCGTCAGGAAGTTGTCAGCACCCCATCACTTGTCTATCATCGGCTTCCATCTCTCATTCCGGCGTCAACAACTTGGCGGAGATTCTCGGGCGGACTTCTTGATGAGATCTTAAGGTTGCTCCAGTCTTTTAGCCGTGCTAGCTAGCCACCCGCTTTTATCACCAAACATCTGAGATCATGTCAAAGGCAGCGCGCACAGCTATCATCTGAGGAGAAACGCTATCTCAAAAGCGTCGGATCATAAAAGTGGTCCAGATAAGTGCGGTGTCCCCAGAAAACTTGCCCGCAGTGGAAAGCGTGTCAGTATTTTTAGACCAATTTTGGAGGAAAAGCAAAGAAAAACTCCAAATGCCAGCGTGTCCTGACATTTGAAGGGGGCATTTTTGAGAGGTTGTAATTGTGTTAGCTGTGCAAACATGTGCCCGGAAACGTTCGTGCGTATATTTTTGCACATGTGTTTATAGTAAGGTACTGTACTGATGGAGCGACGGTAGCGCAGTTGGTAAGCCTCCACCCTCTAATCAGGAGGTCCATAGTTCAGATACTGTTTTGTGTGTATACTGTGTTTCTGTGTCACAGTGTGTTGCCAACACCAGTCATAGAAATGTGGTTTGCGTATGTAACTACCTGTGTAACAACCGCATGTCACCAGTCAAAAGTTTGGAAACTTTTCAGTGTATTTTGTCTTTAAGTCATCAAATATATGAAGCAAGATGTATCGGAATATGTAGTAAAGCAGAAAGTGAAATAACGCAACTAAATACATGTCATATGTATAAATATGTACATTCACATCACACGTACATCGTTTTCATTCACACACACACTGCACTACACCACTGATATTAACATACTCATAACCTCATACCTTTGTTTTTGTAAATATTATTATTATTTAATCTTTATGTAAATTAAAGCTTGTTTTTGAGCACGTTAAATCTGGTGTCGTTTTGACTTATTCTGAGTATATTTTTTGTTCACTACATCCGATATGTGTCATTCATAGTTTTGATGCCTTCAGTGAGAATCTACAATCTAAATAATCATGGAAATAAAGAAGAAACAGAAGAAAGTGTGTCCAAACTTTTGACTGGCTGCATATAACAATGTAAAAAAATAAAAAAAACAACCTTTAATAATGCAATGCACTATATAACAACCTACAATAAAATGAAACCCTGATAATAAATGTGTGGATTTGAGTGGGCTATAAATGGGCAGCAAGGTTGGTTCTTAGGATAGGCAAGGCAAGGCAAGTTTATTTGTATAGCGCAAGTCATACACAAAGTAATTCAAAGTGCTTCACAGAATAAGAAAGATATTACAGTCACAATACAAACAAATTGTAAAATTACATTAAAAGAGCGGAGTGCAGAATAAAAACCTTTCAGTCATATGTACAGCTAAACAGAACCGTTAGCGCTCCTGCCTCACAACAAGAAGGTTTGACTCCCAAGCCTTTCTATGTGGGGTTAACGTGTTGCTGCTGCAGTTTCCCATATAAACATGTACACTATAGGCCCTCCTCTGGGACCAGGAGTGGGATTTTCCTGGTTAGAGTTAATCATAAATACTTTCAAAACCTGTCAATCATCCACAGAGATCTGAAATGTTGAGATCAAAATCTATAATGTAATGCCCTGTAAGCCAATTAAACAAAAATGTATAAATATTGTGACTTAGAAACAGTTGGTTGGGCCTCTCTGTGTTAATCCTCTCAAGTGTGTAGTGTATGTGTGTGGTGTTTGAAGTGATGGGAAATGTGCTTCATTATCAGCCCACTCGAGCGCTTCACATGAAAGGGGCCACGGCGGTGCAGGTCAGGGGCCGTGAGCAGCCCGGGGGCCGGCCTCACCTCTGACAGCCGGGGCCCCGGGGTCCTTGTGCTGACAGGGCCGCGCTGTGTGACTCTGTGCTGGCGCTAACACAACATGTCCGACAGACTCCATCAGCTGTCTGCATCGGGAGGATGTAAACAGAAGCACATTATGGTTATCACACTTTCATCTTAAAACCAGACAGTCCCTGGTTCTATTCCCAGAGTGTGGGGGTGTGGAGTGTGCATGTTCTTCTTGTGTATGCGTGGGATCTCTCTGGTTTACTAGTCTGACAAGAAAGACGTCATAAAGTATAGAAAGTGTAAAAACAAGTTTGGATCTGATCATGATAAGTGATTAGTTGGATTAAAGGGACTGAATGCAAGATTTTTATTTTAAATCGCATGAACATGACCTTTCCTTGTGTCCCTGACCAATCATTAGCATTACCGACAATGTTAATGCTGATTTATTCTTAGTTACAAAAACACTGGACATGATGGCCTAGCTGACCAAGTTGTTTATAATTACACGATTATCCAATCAGAAAGCAGACTGAGTCTCACATGAGTCTCTCGTTTGGGTTGCCAGTTTTGCCAGCTGAAATCCAATTGTTTAAAAACTAAAAGGCCTCTCTCCAATCTGTATCGTCACTAACTAAACCCCAGCACCTGCAATTTTGGAGGTTCTGAGCTGTCACATGAGGCATGGCCTGTCCACATGCATGCGTTTTTTGAATTATGACAAATCAGCACCATGGCCATCACGATTAACATTTGAAAACAAAATATTATATCTTTGGAATGGTCCCCAGATGACAATGAGAAAACATGTTTCTATCTATCTACCTATCTGCAGCTTAAGACACTGGCAACTGGTTCACTTGTGATTGAAATACCTAAGTTTTTAAACCTATAAGAGTGCAGGCTACATATAATTCCTTTAAGTCCGTTAACTCCAGCGGCAGGCAGCAGCCGTCAGTCACTGCTCCTCTGCTGTGAACGTGACAGTTGTCGGGGCGTTATTTGTCCCACAGTCGAACACACAATCGGGCTCGGTGCAGATGGACCTCCAGAGCGGTGCACAGGGTGTGACATGTTTCCTCATCGGATCAATACAGGTCCTGCTCTTCAGCTCCCTCTGGCCCCAGGACTGGCCTTGTGTTTGGCCCCTGGTCCTCTGCTCTGTACTGGCCCCGGTCCCCTCATTGTCTCATGATTGACAGGTCTGATTCAAACAAGCCAGTGCTTTTCTTGTCCATGATCATTGTAATGGTGTGTGCCTGCCAAAGTTGTTTCCAGTTGTTTCAGCGTGAAGGGATGTCAAATGTTGTAACCCTGAAGTTTAAAATTGAGATAGAGCTTGTTTGTTAAAGTTGCATTATGTAACTTTTCTAGTGGAGGGACTGTCTCCATGGAGATGTGATTGTTTGGCCTGTTTGACAATATGGCATTAAAGTTATCTCTTGCATTTATTCCATTTCAGTTATTCCTATTGCTAAAAATATATATTCTTTGAAAAATAGACATTCTTAAGCCATGTCCCAATTCAACGGCTACATCCTTCAGGGGCCACATTCAAAGGCCGATTGTGTCACGATCAGCGCGACAAGGCTGCCCCATCTCAGGCAGCCAACAAATGTGGTTGACAAATGTGCCCCACGTTTTCACGGACCGTGAACGAAGGACACATCCGAGTATCCTTCACGGCCTCCAATATCCCATCATGCACCAGGCCCAGGTCTACAGGGGTGCAAAAGGGCGTATTGCAACTTTATTTATAAAAGTTTGCACCCTCATTTGAGACGGGACAAATAACGACATTTAATGGAACAGTATCGATTTTGCAGCCCTTAGAAACTCAAATAAACATTCAGTCAGGTTGGTCTGGACCCGCCACTGTCATGGTCCGAGTGAAAAGCTCATGTGGAGGGCGCACAAAAAACACGCAAGCAGATGCTCATAACTTTATGAAATCATTACTAACATGAGTGTTCTTGTAATATAAGGCCATAACACCCACAAAACTGCCAAACTGTTATAAACTGCGTGAGCCTCGGCGATTTGAGCTAAAGGTCTGGCTCGTAATCAGCTGCTAACGCGGTGAAAAGTCCACTCAAACTTTCGTATTTGGACAGATTGCCAACAAACACTAATTATGTTTTTACATTAGGGGAAAAGAAGGCCAAGGATTAATGAATAGAGCTACGAGGAGGAAATGACCACATTTTCATGGAGATAGGGACAAAACACTTGGCCAGTGGAGCTTGGAGGTAGGATAACACACATTTATTTCATGTATTCATCTTAAAAGGCACAGTTTAATTATGTCTAAACTTATATTTACTTTACAAATGTATACCTTTAATTCTGGGAATAATGCCTCTGCTTTTTACAATCCCTGGATGGTTTTAAATGAAAGAGTGAATAACACTGACTGGACTGGTCACATTTACGATGGACAGTAGTTTAACAGATTTGAGCTGGCACATTGGCTTTGTTTACATGCACATCATCAGATCATTATCTGATTGGTGGACCTGTAAGATCATTGAAATGACATGCAAACTGCAAAGTCTGACGTGAGTGATCTGAGGGACCATGGTCACAGAGAAATCAGATGATTGTGCGGTTTTACATGTCATTTGAATAATCCAAAATGTAACTGTAGCTAGTGATGTACATACTAGACCGTTGTATCTGTCTGTTATGCCTACCATATCTAATCGTATAATAATGAGGAAACTGTTTGAAAAATGTAATATTAATTCTATTTCCTCATCTGCTGCCTCCTCTATGAGGACAGGAATCACAGCTGGGGTCACAGAACTGATGGTTGATGAGATGCAGATGATAATAAACACTATTCTGGAGGGGTGCTGACCTGCTATGTCTCCAAAGAAATGCAAACTACTTCCACTCATTAGATATGGAACATGCTGCATTGTCTACTGAAATCTGTAATAATGAGGGCTGCTAGATTTATCATGAGCAAGTTGAAATCACAGTTTAAATTGTGAAAAGAACATTTCTCAAATGTGTGGGATTATTGTATAAATTTAGCTGTTTATATTTAAATAAACGACCAGTGGATCTGGTGCGTGGTGTTAGCATTAGTGTTATCAGCGAGTCTTGGTTGCTGGGTGATGGGAGCAGTTCCGTGGGCTAGACCTGTCCCATTTCGGCATGACCTTTACGGTCCAGGGAGGCTACACGGAGGAGCAGCCTTCGTCGGCCGGGTCCTTCGAAGGATGCAGCTACTGAATCGGGACATAGCTTTAGTCTGAGGAGACTTGCCTCTCCACACATCTGATCTGTAATCGGCGTTGTGCACAGCAGCACGCTAGCTAGCTCACTGTGTCACAAAGCTAATGCTAATTTTAATTTTAAAAGTAAAGTAAAAGTGAAAGTAAGCAAAGACTACGCAATTGGTTTTATATGTATGATTACTTATGTTTGTGGTGTTGTTTTAATATTCATTTAACATTTTTCAATATGGAAATCAAATTCTACAACGTGAATAGCCTACAACCTATACAAATCCTCCTTTCAAACCAGCTAATGATGTTAGCATCATTGCACACACTAACTTTATTGTACTAAAACCACGCTGCTCATGATATAGCCATCATTTGAAAAGCTAATGTAATCACTAATATTGCTCATTTGGTGTGAGATGGCACGCTAATTGTGGTAAATGAACGTAAATGTGGCTGTCGCTCATTTGAAAGCGGAGATTAGACTACAGGAAGCATATGTAATGTGGATCAGCCGCATCCGCGAGGGCTGCACTTCAGACCAAGGACACGGTTTCCGCTAACAGCTACATTAACTGTAGAAATGATGCGATTTGTTGAATGCTAATCACACATTAGTTTGTCATTAGGGGATAGTTTAGTTATGTACCATTGCCGCATGTATAGAAATTATGATTATGAATTATGCACAAGTCAAACCACAGTGGCTTGGGACCAAATTGAGGCCAATGTTTATAACAAAGACTGACACTCTTAATACTATTATGGGCTGTAACAATATAGGCTGATTGAATTCATAGCTCTTAAGCTTTTAAAGTCTATATGCATTGTAAAACCATGCTCCATTGTTTAAAACGACAGCCAAGCCTGTGAAGGTGGTAGAGAACAATAGAACAGCACAACCCGGCTTCAGGCCTGTACTACAGCGCTGTCTCAACTTATTCTGGAGAAGTTTGTCTTATTTGGATTAACAAACCCAGGCCCCGTCCCAATCTGTTATAATGCCTACGATGCTCCTTAAAGAGAACATATTGTGCTTGTGTCTGCTGTATAGTTGTAATCTGTGACACCCGTGGATCATTATATTATAAATTGGACATTTTCAATTTCAATGTTCATTTAAAAATACTTACAAGCAGTGGGTGTATGGAGGTGGCGGTAAAAACGGGGGTTAATCGGCAAAATGGCGTGTTGAAAATAAGTGGATTAAGATTGCTCAGACATACACGAATCACTCCAAATACAACTTTGGATGAGTAAAGGTGAGGAACATCTATAAAATGGTTAAGAATTTTGTTTTAACATTGAGCCAGACATTTGTCATCATCTGTCATGACAAGAACCATCCAAACTGATCAGTAGAGTTAGGAAGGAGTAAGGAAAGGAGACATTATGCTTCTTTTCATAGCTCCTTTGGCATAGGAACCTCAGGAGATTCATAACCAGCGGTATGGCGCTATGAGACATCCCACAATTCATTGGCAGATCAAACAGAACATTTCAGAATGCAGCTGTTCTAACTTATAAGTTACACTGAAGAAGATTGTTTGATTAAAATAATCTGCAAAAATAAACTCCACTTTTTTAACTTTATGAACATAACTGCTTTAGAGCCACATCAGTGTAGCCTTTTATAATGTGTTTAAAGCAGCTTTGCGTATATTAATTTACATTTATAGAACTGAAACTTAAAGCCACATGGCTCATTTACATAAACTCTTAGTTTAACTGCTGTTAGACTAAAGGACAGGATTCAGTGTAATATATTTGCTCTTTCTGTGATAGAGGATGTGCTGCTGTTGGTAAATCAACTAAATCAACTAAATCAACTTTTTCTTGCCAGTAAACTGGGTATATGGTGTTTGAATAACATTATCTACTGTTCCTATTCCTTTTTAAAGCATTTTTAGAGCAAACTAGGTAGATTTGCAGCTTTCTGGTCAAAACAGTCAGAAACTGAGTGTGCTGCCCTCAGAGGCCACTGCAATTTTAAGTAGCTGGTGACATCACACAGGACTGCTCTGATTACAGCCAGGTGTTTCTGATTACAAACACCTGACTGCAGGGGCGGAGTCTGAAGTGTGGACACCTGTTGGACCAATCACACTGTTCCTCATATGTCCAGACCCCGTCACTCTCTTCTTTATTCCACAGGTACTGCCCAGTTTATCAGCTCTATTTGAAATGTGGTTGTGGGCGGAGTTTAGGAGTTTAGTTCCACTTTAACAGCAGTGATTTCACTTATATAATAGTTAGGCATTATTAATAATAATAATAATAATAATAATGCCTTACACTTGTAAAGGTTAAATTCTTCTCATAAAAATCACTATATATACGAGGGATTAGAAGATAATATAATATAATCCAAAGATAACAAGGACACTCCATCCATGTTATCGACCAATCACAGCCACACACATCACACCACTGACATCGTTTATTTGTATATGATCGATAAAGCAGACTTTTCTACTCCGCTTTTGTCACTGGTCATCGCAGTGAAATTTTTACATTGCAATTTTACAAGATTTCACACTTCCGATCGCAATGAGGCTGCAGTGTCTTGCCCATGGACACACCAGCAGTAAGCAGAAAGTTGAGATTGGGTGAGTGTATTCACTTTGTTCTCTGGTGCAGTCCCTTTAAAGAGCGCAGCCGTGCTGGTGTCAGGCTTAAACAAACTGAGGCAGCACAAGCAGACGAGCCTATTGTCCTCTCAAACTGCTTTATCATCAGCGCACACACTTTTAATTAAGAAAAAAACCTTAATGAAAACGAGGAGAAGAGAGGAGAGGAGGATAGACTCAGCAAAGGAACGGTGTAAGAGCAGAAGAAACCAGAGAATGCTACAGCTCAAAGGAAGTCACGTTTAGAGACATGTTTGTAGGACAAGAGAACATCTGAATTGGTGAGCGCTGTGCAATTCATCAAATTTGAAACTGAGATTCTGACATCTCTAACAGCCAATGATCAGCTTGGGTGTTGTTGATCACTTTATTACTATTGCTAGCAACTTTTTATGTTTACAATGACATTTAGCTAATTGGAAAATCTAATTGAACATAACAACATAATGTATGCTGATGAAATATTTTTTTCAAATGTTAAAAATCATTATAACATCGAAATTGTTGCAGAATAAATGGTAAATGGTCACATTTTTATATAGCACTTTTCTAGGAACTCAAAGCACTTTACATTAAGGAACACTCACCCATTCACACACACTTTCATACACTAACATGGTGGGTTAAGTGTCTTGCCCTACAGCAGTATTCATCTGCGGGAGCTGGAATCGCACCACCAACCTGACTCTACCTAGGATGTTTTAGCAGGATTCAACCGCCAACCTTTGGATTAGAGGACTAAGCTACTGCCGCCCCATTTAAAAACGCATGCTTTACTGAAAGAGAAAAGACCCATACACCAGTGTACGCAGACACTGGGGGCGAGGTAAGTTAAGTGTCTTGCCCAAGGACAGTTATTAATTTGTGGGAGCCCAACCTGTGGGTCAGTGGATCTGACCGCTCAGCCAGTGATGATGTTCATGTCGTAAGAGGGACTTGAACCACCAACCTTTGGATCAGTGGACAAACATTCTACCAACTGACGTACTGTCGCCCCTAGTAAAGTATCTGAATCTAGGTATTATTCATGTCATTCTGGAGTTACTTGGAGATATATTGTTTGGAGGACAGGGATCTTCATAACTCTGTGTGCAATTCACTGCAAACATCACCTTTGACCTCTTTAAGATTATTTCAGTCGTAAAATAAATATTGATTTGATTTGAAAATGTCTACCTCACGTCAGGGGACACACTTACGTAATCAAAATCTTACACTTACACTTAACTGCACACCATATACATACTTTTAGGCGAGGTGGTTGACGTGTCTTGCCCTGGGACCCGACAACATGGCCAGAGCTGTGATCAAACCCCCAACCTTCTGCTTGTAAAGAACTCAATTTATGTCCAAAGTTTACTGGTATCTGGGAATTATGCAAGTACATGCTAACTGCTAATCATGCATTCTTATTGTGAGCGTGCTCGCCTGTCTACAAATCTTACCTGTAACTTAGCCCACCTGGTTGTCTTCATAAAGGCAGAACGTAGCCTAAAGAATATAGCATTTTCAAAACGATAAAAGGTAACTTGGTGATCTAAATATGTTATGTGTTTACAGTTAATACCCCATAGAAGTAAAATACCCCCTTTCACAAAACCCCATGGAAATTTTTGATAATTTAACAACTTTCAAACATGATAAAAACCTAGAAAATAGTCACCTCTGCACAGTAATGAAATATTTTGGAAGGTTTTTTCAGGTTAAAATCAAAATCCTTAAAACTATTATCTCTGTCAAGTTCTTCGTGCCTCCTAGCAACACAGTAACAAGAACACAAAGTCCTGGTGTTTACTGGCATTTACTTTCTCCACTCAGATCAAACAAAAGGATTTCTGAGAGAGTTTTGCTTAACCAAGTGTCAAAAGTTCGTTTTGAATGGCTGGAATATTTTTAAATGACACCAGTTTTTCATTTGTACCAAAATGACTAAGCGATGGTGCCAAATCCTATTTTGTATCACCGATTAAGAAAATAAAATTGGAGACCAAAGTAAGTGCGTCACAGTGGGCGTGTACCAGCGGCGGTGATAACGCGGGTAGATCGGAGCAATGACGTCTTGAATACAGAAGAAGAAAATTGCTCAAACATACTGTACATGAATCACTCTAAATACAACTTCAAGAGGGTAAATGAGAAGGGGAAACAACTATAACATGGTTAAAAGCTCTAAAAAGTCGATTTTGCAGAATAGGTCGGCTTTAAAACTATTATTTCTGTCAAGTTCTTCGTGCCTCCTAGCAACACAATAACAAGAACACAAAGTCCTGGCGTTTACTGGCATTTACTTTCTCCACTCAGATCAAACGAAAGGATTTACTGAGAGAGTTCTGCTTAACAAAGTGTCAAAAGTCTGTTTTAAATAGCTGGAGTACTTTAAATACGCAAAATTGACTCTTGTGAGCTTTTAGCCATATTATAATGTTGTTACCTCCTGAAAATCATACCTGGAGTTGTGTTTTGTTTCACTCACACACATTGTGATGTCATGAAGTGGTAGTTTTAAAGCTAACAGCTATTTGTAGTCTAAACTGAACTGCTATATACTGCCATAAACTAGAATAACCATAAATTGTTGCTCTTTCAAAAGATATGTTTGTTTTACCTTTTGTACAGCTGAGATTGTCAAAGAGGCTAAAACAATAGTCTTCAAAGTTTGGCAGTTCCAAGGCTACAAATGATCCAAATGATTCTAGTGAAGGTGTATGGAGTTTAAAAACACAGTGGAGCACTTCCTGTATCGCCACATGACATCACAAAGTGGACCAGAGTGTTCTCAGTTTGAGCGAAGAACTCAGCCTAAATATGCAGGGTTTGTGTGTTGAACATGTGTGAACACAAAGTGGCCAGAGTGTTCTCAGTTTGAGCGAAGAACTCAGCCTAAATATGCAGGGTTTGTGTGTTGAACATGTGTGAATGAAAAAAAAACACAACTCCAGGTCTGTTTTTGATGAAGAAACATTATAACAAAGATACAAAATTAATGTAATATAGGCCCTTTAAATCTTAGAGTGAGCAGCCAAATAATAATTGTATTAGTTTGTGATCAATGAGTCACGATGGGGTTGAAAATAAACTGACTCTTTAAACAAATAATCCACTTCAAAAAACAATGTGCGCAGGATTATTGAAATATGCAACTGTTTTTATTCAATCATTTCAATTGAATTTTTAATGAAAATAGCAAAATTATTAATAATGTGAAAAAGTTTGAAATCAGGGTTGTACAAAATGAATGAAGGACAAACAGAAATTACAATGTGGCCTTAGGACTGTTTTCAAAATTAATGTGCAATTTTTGTAAATTTGTATCACCTGAAAGAATGAAGTATTGTGTGTCTTTTTTCTGATTATCCACTGATTTTTTTTTTTTTTTTTTTTTTTTTTTTTTACAAATTAACAACACACAAAGCTACAAAGAGTTTTTTTCTTTTTTCTTTGACATAGATTCTGCAAAGTTAAATTAAATATTGCTGTCACAATCAGACAAAAATGATTTTGACCATTGACCTTGTGATAAAGGTACAATAATGCACTTTTCTGGAGTTGTGTGTGTGTGTGTGCGTGTGCATGCATGTGTTAGAGTGTGTGTGTGTTTGTGGGCGTGTGTTTGCGTGTGCGTGCGTATGTGTTTGTGTGTGTGTGCCTGTGTGTGTGTGTTTGTGTGTGTGTGATGGGGGTCGTCACTTTCCAGTCCTCCATAGTTCACCTTTAATAAATGATGTACACTGGAAACAAACAAATGTAATACTTGTTAATATCCAGCCTGTCAAAATGATGAATAGGCCAGTAGTGTCAAGCCAAGTCACAAAATATTTTCCTTTTTTTTTGACATTTTGTGGATTTTCACTTGTTCCTTCCCATTGTGTGAGTGCGTTCTGCAGTACTCAGGTCTTCAGTTGTAGTGGAGAGCCCAGCTGGAGATTAGGTTTATTAGGGCGGGGAGAGGGGGGAGTAGGGGGCGTGTCCACTACATGCCTATGCTTCTCTATCATGAAGCTCCACTCCTCCCACTGTTTATACAAACTATCTGCTTATACTGCCAAAAGAGACAGAACTATACTTTGATCACAGTGTCAGTTTCTGTTCTGCTGTAAAGATTTTTTGTTAAAGCTGCAAGCGGCATCAAATGTCCCTCGAATGCGCCACTCCCTAAGGATGTCCCAGTCTGTTTGTTATTGTGGCCCGGGGATGTGCTTGTCACTGAACAGACGATGACAACACATATTGGATCACCATGGCAACATCCTGCAAAATACAACACAGGTCCCACTGACGTTTTTGACTGTGATGTCCTGAAGAGTCATTCTGCCAAATTTCACCTTCTTCCATAAAACTTTTTTTGGACACCATGGGAGCTTTCGGGCATTGCTATGGCAACCCCATGCAAATACCACATGAGTCCCCAGACCGAAAGCTATGTAGTTCTCTGACACAACCCAACCATTACTGGCAAGAGCATGATTTAAACCACCAGCGTTACATTTATACGTCAACTTCTCTTCCACTCATCCCCTGTCACCCTGAAGTGTCTTGCCCAAGGACACGCCAGCTTTTATATGGGGGAGGCAATGGGTTTCTTGGTCTCTTGGCTGCCACAAATTTGCTGTGAAAATGTCATTCTTCACATCAGCCCTAATGGAAGAGACAGGACAAGCCTCACTTTCTATTATGAATGTGGAGATGGAAGATTTATGGGCAAAGCAAAGCGCGCCTAAGTGCACTGTGTCAGCTGACAGCATAGCTCAGCGTGAATCATTCAGCTATCAGCCTGGAAAAAGTATTGGAAATGTGGAAAAAAGAGTAGTTACATGGATAAATATATAAGTACTGTCAAAACTGTACTTAAAGGTCCACTATGGAACTGGTGGAGGGTCTGCTATCTGCTTGTTTCCATGGTGATGGTATTGATTAGCCTGGAGTGTGGCATTGGCATGATGGCATTAATGGCGCTGTACCTGATTTTTACTGTCTTGAAAACTTAAAAACAGAACTAGTTCATTTTAAGCAGTTTGCAGTGGTCCAAAGTTATTCCTCACTTACCTTATGCATTCAGAACATCCTAATTGTTCACCACGATGAGTTTATACGCACTTTTCACACCTTTCAGAGACCGGAGCGGAGTTTTGCCGTAACGGTAAGCAAACTAGCATGCTAACACGCACTGCATGATTTTTGGACAAAAGATATGCAGCTAAAAATGCAAGCTAGTTAGGTTTAAGGCCATACTCTGGAACATACTAAAGCACTAAAATCTCAGAAAATGGTGAACCCTTCGCCTGAAAAGTTACATAGTGCACCTTTAAGTCAAACTTTAAAGTATGCATGAAAAATACAATTCAAAGTTGTTATTTCTACACATTTTAGTAGCATTTTGTGTGAGTCTTGCATATAAAAAGTGAGTAAAGTTGTTTTAAAGGGTTCTTGTAGAGAGGAGACGATATGAACTGTACTGAGTAACTATTATTTTAAATGTAACTAATTACAATTGCATGGCTATAATAAACTCTATCACGAGTAGAGGTACAGTACGTATGTCTCTCGGCTGGCCTGGGAACGCCTTGGGGTCCCACCGGAGGAGCTGGAGGTAGTGTCTGGGGTGAGGGAAGTCTGGGAGTCCCTGCTTAGACTGCTGCCCCCGCGACCTGGCCCCGGATAAGCGGAAGAAAATGGATGGATGGATGGACGAGTACAGATTTAAAAATCTACTTAAAAGGACCATCATAATGTACCTTTATGTGAAAATTTGAAATACCGCAATCAAAGGTGTTCAAATACATCATTATTCTACCGGCAGACTACTTTTTAGCAGAGATCTTGTCCTTTTAACCACCTCCAGTCGCTCACTCACTATGTTCGAACAGGCTGATTGGATTGTCTAGCCAAAGCGAATGCATTGCAGTTGTACAAAATAGCCAATTTACAGTGGATCATGTATTTGGACTATGTAACTTTTCTGCTTGTCACCATGGACATGTCTCTGCTTTGCCTGGAACGTTCCACAGTATGACATTAAACGTATCTGTCTCGCATTTATTAAATTACAAGTATCTTTACTGCTAAACAAAGGCGTTGAAAAACATGCATTCTTACTGAGGTTTGTCGCTTCTCCACTGATCTGACCTGTAACTTGGCCTGGTGGCATCACAGCGTGACTCCGTGAAGATAAATGTTCACATTTTTATATAGCGCTTTTCCACACTCAAAGCGCTTTACATCCAGGAATCACTCACACATTCACACACCAGTGTACACAGACAGTGGGGGCGAAGTAGCTTAAGTGTCTTGCCCGAGGACACAACAACAGCATTCATCCGTGGGAGTTATAATCGCGTCGCTCAACCGATGATGTTTATATTGTCGAGACCGAGATTCAAACCGCCAATCTTCGCATCAGTGGACAAACACTCTATCAACTGAGCCACTGTCGATAAACAAATTTATACTACGGAACATTCTAGACAACGTTTCCATGGGGACAACAGGTAGCCATCCCTCCACAATAAAAGTCACATAGTTAACTCCACTAAAGACTGTTAAAGGTGTCATTGTGGCCATGGTAACCGGTTGTACTACACTGCAGGCTGTTCACACACTCATTTATTTACATTGTATATATTTATGGATCCATCACACAAAGGATTGTGCTGCAATGTAATTATCGTACAGGTTGTCATTTTAAAAGTCCTCTGGTGAAAAAGCAGTGTTAACATTCATAAAAGTAAAGCAACATTTAACAGCCCACGCACTCAAGGGAGGTGTGGAGAGATTGAGTTATTCTTTTGTCTTAAATATTGCTTTTATAGACGCCCAAGTCACTTACACATTACATTATTTATACACTACACAATCGCATGTGCCACGGCTGCCCTTGGTGTAAGGCAAGGCAAGTTCATTTGTACAGCACAATTCGTACACAAAGTAATTTAAAGTGCTTTACAGAATAAGAAAGGCCTTGAAAAGTTGTAAGAAGTGCTCACTTGTGCTACTTAAGTAAAAGTACAAATACCGGAGCAAAACAATACTCAAGTAAAAGTATCACATGAAAAATTTACTAAGTTAAAGTATTAGAGTACCTGTTTAAAAATGTACTTAAATAGTAAAAATTAAAACTATTTTGAAGTTTCAAATGTAGTGATTTTGATTTTTTTTTAGCTGTTTTTATTTGCATATTGTTGTTCGCTAAAATTATGAACGTGTTAAAAATAAACCCTCAGCCTTTTCGGCAGGTCTCAAACAATAATGAAATATACTTTTACTTTTCAGTCCAAATGTAGTGGAGTAGAAAGTACAGATACCTGCTCTCAAATGTAATGAAGTAAATTAAAAACTATCCATTTTAAAATCTACTTAAGTAAAGTACAGATGCCTAAAATGTATACCTAAGTACAGTACTTTACTACTTTTACTACTACCAAAACAATGCAACAATCTGTGTTCGGCGGGTGCTCGGTGGAGAGGCCGTAGTTTGTCATCGCTGCTCATCTAAAATAAGTGAGTACACGTCCAAACACATTCGCCTGGCTGTTTCTTACCCCGTGTAGTTGAACGCCTCTCTGTGAGTGAATCAGACGGCACTGTTACGTGCAGTGAGTATCCGAGTACGTGCTGACTTCTCCAGATGTGTTAATGGGATCTGGGAGAATTGATCCCCGACTCCTCAGTCGTAGTTCCCGGGTTCACATGAATTTTGATGAATATATTTAAACTGGACTAGGTCAATTATTCAGTTTAAACATAGTGAGTGACATATCGGTGAAGTGCTGCTGTGCCCATAAAAACAATGAAAGTATGTAGATCTTAATACTGAAAAAATAAACAGGACAAACTTTGACCTTTCTTGAACAGTTTTGGAATTATTTGGAATGATTGACCTCATGGTAACATAAAGAAAGTACTATGAAATTTAGTATCAAGTATTGCATCTATTCAAAAGTGAGTTTGAAGTTTTATTATTGGGAAATCACTAGGTCAGAGCCAACCTTCCAGTCAAAAGGCAGACACTCAAGACACTACGTGATGTGATTTCACTTATTTGAAGAGAAAATGTGTCCTCTCAGTTTGACCTATAATCCTTCAGTGCTGCAGCCTGTCAGGAGCAGTGGGCGATCACAGCGCAGGCTTAACAGTTACACACAGTCTTCACGATGTGGGCAGTGCTGTGGGAACAACAAGGGGCCCAGGACACAGCCCTGAGGGATACCTGCTGAGCGCGCTTACACTGGAGGCTGCCTCAAGGCCTATAGATGGGTCCCCGGAGAGCAAAGCGTATATTTATGAAGAAATACTCGCAATAGCACTGCACTGGTCAGAATCTGAGTTCAATATAGCTGTTGAGAGAAATATTCAAACATAAAATTTACATCTGTTCAAAATTAGAATTGTGTTTTAGGAGTTTGTGTAGTGAGTTTAATATACATCTGTAAAGGTGTCATGTCACTTAAATTAGGTGACTGTGTAGAATTGGATAGACCACTGAGTTTCTACAGTGTGTCAAATACAGGCCAATATATAAAAGTATCGATAAACTATGTAGACCTATGCTTTACTAAAAATAAGTTAATAAGGTTAATGTATACTTTATTAATACCTCCATGAGTGAAATTTGCATGAGTGAAATCCTTTGCATTTGACCTATCCTAATATGTAAATAAAACATAAATATAAATATAAATATACTCTGTATTTTCCGGAGTATAAGTCGCACCGGAGTATAAGTCGCACCAGGCAAAAAATGCATAATAATGAAGAAAAAAACATATATTTCACATATAAATTGCATCTGAGTATAAGTCGTCCGGTATTATAGTCCGGAAAATACGGTACTAATATGCAATGTTGCTTATATAAAAAGTGTTGTATTAATTGTTATTGACAAACACTAATGTCCACCCCAAATCTGCTTGCCTGCCCATAAAAATCACCGCATGCTACTGCAAACTGGTATGGAGTCACTTCTCTCTGTGCTCATAGGAGCTGTAAACTGTAAATGTTGACACCACAAATAATAAGTCTCTTTTACAAACCCAGAACCACAGAATTCCCCTTTTATAGTTGCATGATTCCACCCCTTGAGTATTTTATCTCCTATCTGCCTCTGTGCCTCCCTTGTACCGATCAGCGCCGGAATGTTTGTCCCCTGTAGGAGTCCGACCTAAACAAAGACCACTCACACATGTGACCACGCACAGACGAGCGGTCATTCACCCTCCGGACAACAGGGGGCTTTATCACAGGGGGGAGGGACGGGGGAGGTCAAAGGAAGACGAGGAGAATAGATTGTTTGATACATTGAGAGAAATACTTGTTTTCGGATGACATCGATAGTCAAGTTAGCTCCAGTGCCTGTCTCTGGGATGGACTCAGTAGGTATGTGAACCAAGTGGAGATAATTAAAGTGGTTGACGTTAAAGAAAAAAAAAAAAAAATCCATAAATATGACCTAACCTTATCCCCACATATGAGGTAAATATGTTCAAATCAGATATAACTGATAGCAGTTGTAATGCTGATTTATTCTTAATTACAAAAAAAAAAAGTCTCATTTATTTGGTGTTTTGGTTTACAGGACGATTATGTAGCGGAATTAGCCCCTAACTGTGGGCGGGCTTGATCTGACATGCAACTTGTCGTGGTATCGCAAGCTTGTTACTATGGAGATTACCGTATTTTCTGGAGTATAAGTCGCACCAGTCAAAAAATGCATAACAATAAAGAAAATAACATATATTTCACACATAAACTGCATCTGAGTATAAGTCGCACCCCTGGCCAAACTATGCAAAAAAGTGCGACTTATAGTCCGGAAAATACGGTATGTTAAATGGCATAGTGTGGAACATTCCAGGAAAAGCATTAACATTTCCACGGAGACGAGCAGGTGATGGAACTTCCTCCAAAAAAGTGGCATAGCGAACCTTTAAATCAAGTTACTATTACAGGGCATAAAATCCAAGTCCAAAAGTTCCTGTGCCCTCTGATGGTAAAAGGTGAGAGTGGGAGGCAGATAAAACTATACTAAAACAATAGCTGCTTTTGTAAAAGTTGGTTGTGGACCTGGAAACAGATCTTTTATCTGTAGGTTAATAGACATATAAGGTTAATAGACATAAAGATCTCCACGTAGCTCTGCAGGTAACAGCACTTCACTAACAGTAATGTTCATATGAATTGATTGTTTTAATTCCAAAATGGAGGACAATATAACGTACAAATAAGTCTCAACTTGATAATACTAAACATAAGCTGTGGTCACACGGACAGTTGCTCATATGTGCAGAAAAGCTTGTAAAAATGAGTTCAACCTAACGTGTAAACCGTATTGTGTAAATCTTATTGTATTGAGTTTTTAATCTTGGAAAAGTTTCACGAGAAATGTCCAAACTTCTTTTCTTTTCTTGTGGTGTATTTTCTGATTGTGCGGTAAAGCTGTGGAGAGAGGCTGATGTATGAAAGCTCATGTCCAATACATCAGCTCATAAAGTAGAGCCATTGATTGGAGATGATTCAACTCACTGCAACACACACACGCACACACACACACGCAGATGCAGACAGACGCACACACACGCACACACACACACACGCACATGCAGGCAGACAGACGCACACACACAGGCAGATACAAACAGAGACACATATACACACACACACACACACACACACATACACAGAAAATGACAGAGACGTAGATACAGACAGAGGCATGCACACACA